>KN167138.1:39318-61021 GCA_000757745.1 Steinernema scapterisci
GTCTCCACTCACCAAATGGCCCAAGAAACCATCGAACTGCTCAACAAGATGGCTGTGGTTCATGCTGTGGCATTCGACAAGACGGTGGATTTTTCCACGGCGGAAGAACATCCAGTGCAGAAAATGATGGAAAAGGCGCATTTTGACATCATGCAGGAAGAACTGGAAGCCGATCCACCCCAGTACTCAACTTTTGTTGCCGATATTGTGGCGATGAAGCAGGATCTGATCACTCTCGTACCGCCAGGGAAGCCTCGGTTCATGCAATTCGTAGAACGTTGTGTGGACGAAAATCATCTGAAGGTGCAAGTGGAAAACAAAGCTGTCGACTGCGAAGCGCTGATGAGGCCGATCATCGAAACCGCACAGATGATGTGCATGCCGGTACGTGATCCTGATATCAGGGAGATCCGGGGAAAAACGAACGTGAGCGAGAAAATGAGGTCGGTGTTATACTGGAAAGGTATTGTAACAGAATGATCATTGCAGTTTAATTGCTAAACTTATGAAGAACATGAAATGCGATATGAGCAACTTCAGCATAGCTATGAACCAGAAGCGGATCAAGGAAAACTCCATACAGGCCGAGAAAGAGTATTACATGAAGGTCTTATCTACATCGCCTGGTATGGATTCATTATCACTTGGGTCTTCGTATAACATTCAATCACTAATTCGGCAATATGTTAATAATCCACTGATAATTCCAGAGTTCGCCGGCTGCGTGAAAAAATGGCTGCAATTATCGTACGACAAGTTGGTTCAGGGCGATACTGAGAAGTCGCCTTTGAAGAAGAAGCCAGCGACAAGTGACTCGACAACCGCATCATTATCTGGCCATCAAAAGACCCAGATTCTGACCGCTGCGTATTTGGACCTTTTGGGGTGGAATACGCTTGACTCTGAATATCCGTTCCCTGAGACGCTCGCTTTTGACAAGCAAATGATATGTGCCCTGATTGAGAAATACCAGCAGCTCATCTATACAACGAGCGCTCTCGTCGTCACGCAAAATGTCGCCGGAAAGGAGATAAGCGAGAAAGATGGATTTATGTTTGAGCTGAAGAACAAAATTATTGTTCTACTCAACGACATTGACGTTACGTAAGCTAGAGATTCGGCGTTTTCAATGTCTACGTAAACCGTTTAGGAACGTGAACGAGCGAATGGAACATGTCGCCGTTCTCTGCGAGACTGAAGTGGAGAGTGCCAAGAAGGGCCTCTTTGGTGACAAGTACACGTCTCAAACAGAAGCTGATCGTGCCTTGTTTAAGAACCAGATTGTCGCTCTCGGGTCCAGCACGAATACAGTCAGATGCTTGCTGCGTAAGTCATTTTACAAGTGATTTTCAAAAGACTGGGAGGCAGAATTGTCTGGAGGCACCGCCTGTGTTTTGTGCAAAAGACATTGTAGCCCGGTTTTTGTGAAGCTAAAAGTTTCGATCGGAAAGAGGGGTTGTCTCTTCTTAATGTTTTATTATGTGCTGAATTACCCTTTCCGGATCGCCTGAACTCTTGTCGACCGAATCCAATTTTGCCAAGGTGGTTGCAAAATAATTAAAAATTAATAATTCGTAATTGCCTTACGGATGATAATAGGCTTACCATTCCACCTATTCCATCTTGTCTTAAATCACATTATGTGAAGCAAGAGAATTCAAAATGACAATTTTCTTCGCCGACCAATAACTAGAATCTTAATGATAATTTTAATTCTCTTGTTTCAGAGAAACGTCTGGAGAACTTTTTCAAGGAGGTTATCAACAACCCCTCAGTCGTGCCTCGCCATCTCCTATCGAGCTTTAGCTTGGTCGAAGCCGAGGTCGCCGCCGTCACTGCCAAGTATTTAAAGATCGTGGATTACAATCGACGAGCGTTTGGTGACTTCTATATATCAATCATCGACGAAGTTCACCACAATGCCACCGCTCACTGAAAAAGGGTGCCACCGTCTGATCTCACCTATTTATAACTGACGATGCTGCCTTTTATGCATATGACTGTCTAAAGAACATATACTAATAAATCATCTTTACTGCTGTCCACAGACAGAGTGCACTTTTGAAAAGACGTCGAGCACTTTTTATTAGATTGTTTACAGTTTTCGCACCGGGTTTATGACTATGCTAGAGGATTTTGGGACGGTATTCTGTTTTTTTCCAGCCTTGGAGGGTCACGCGTGTTCCGTCTTTTTCACGTCACGCGAGGTCGTTTCGTGGATCTGCCGGATCATGTCCATGTATCGGTTGCCCATTGCGCGGCGGTTGCAGTCGATAATGGTGATGAACTTCGCCATTAATTGCGCTGCTTCGCCTTTCACTAGCTCGATTCCCTCGATTTCGCAGAGAGGGATAGAGCCAGGGTTGTGGATGAGCACTGAGCAGAATTTTCGGAGAGCTAACTCTGAAACCAACGAGGGAGAGTTTCAACGGATTATGACCGCAATTAGTTCAATCAGAAGTAGAGACTCCGCAAAGCCGATATTGGCCACTTTTTCTGTCGCGGAGTCCTAGAAACGTGCATCTTATCCTTGCGCCATTCAGATATGGGTTTAATCGCCTGCGTCAGTGCTAGTGAAGAAGGCTTCCGACCGACTGCGCCCACCCTGAAAAGTTATCCTGAAACATAGAGTACCTTCAGGAAATCCCTTCTTTCGTCTTTAAACATTCCACACACGTAAGGGTCACACGGGAGTCAGTCTGCAAGCCCCTCTACTAACGGCAAACCAATGATATCCCCAAAGTAAAATGACGCCGTTCGACAATTCGATCGAATTGTCGAACGGCGTCATTTTGTGTTTCCGCTTATCGGCGCTGATTTTTCGGTCACAAAGCAATAATTCCCTCGCGCCGAAGAGGGCAGCGATGCAAGATTTCACTTACGCGAATGCGCCAACGGCGACGAACTGTGCACTTTGTTGAGTGCGTTCAGCTGATCCAACAGTTCCACTTCATCGAACGGCGCCCCTCTGCATTTCAGAAACGCCACCGCGTGTTGAGCCAGCGTCCCGACAGTCCGAGGGATGCGCCTAATGTATTTCTGTGAGTTCGAGCGTAATCAAGTGGGGGCTACCTTTTTCCCACCGACGAAACAACTTCGAAGAACTGGTGTTTCAAGTAGGTGTGCCAGTCGGGTCTGATAACGCAGCATTCTCTAACCGTAAGCAGCGCAGCGTTGACGTACTGCGTTTGGAAGTATTGTTCGCCCAGGCGCACGACCTCCATGCGGTCGAAGGCAAGCGAGTCGGGAAAAGGAAAAGGGCGTTGGCTAGTTGCGTCCCAGGTCAGCAGTTCCATGTAGGCAGCGGTGAGGATTGCCGAAATGTTGGTCAGTTCTAGGGGCAGTTCTCGAATGGGTCTGACCATTTCATAAGCATGTTTGAGCCAGGTCCAAACGCTCATAGACAGATCTAAATGAGCGGTGCTGGTGGGCATCTTTTGTCAAAAAAGATTATACCTGGATATGCGGCAAAAACGGGATCGAAGAACCTCTTGTCGAGAAGGTAGTGTTTTTCGGCCTCACAGCGGGCATCGTGCTGTCGGGAGTTAATGTTCTGGCTGAATGCGAAGTTCTCGAAATCGTCTTCCAGGGCCCTGCAATGAGGTTTTACACAATATCTTACTTGTTGAAAATTACTTGAGAAAGTGAACTAAATTGATGTTCCGAAGGTTCGGTTTTGTGATTGGCGCGTCCATGATCTCTCCGAGTATGTTCGCGTGGATCTCCAGAGTATGGTAAGGGTTGAAGCGGCCTTGTCTGGCTTCCAGACGTAGTTTATCTTCGCTGAAGTGATTCTTGAAGAGCCGTACTCTGGGTGTGTACAAGTTTCCTTTCGTGATAGCCACCGCCTTGTACATCTTAAAACGGTCATTCCGATTAGTTTCTTTTCGCGCCGAAAAAACCTTCTGCAGATAGCTGAGAGTGTTAATAAATTTGTCGAATTTGGGACTCGAGAGGTGCAAGTCGGAGGTCATCAGTTGATAGTGGACTTCGCGAAGACGTCTTTTTCCTGAAATCCCGCGCAAGTCCCGGTTATCGCCGTTCTCTTGCACGTGTGTGTACAAGTTTGTGCTTAACGCCAGTTGCTCCAAAAAAGCGACCGTTTCCATTATCTTATCAGCTGCAATTGTCTCAGATCGCTGGTTAATTCGCGTCGCCGAACTGGCTCAAACGTACCATTTCCAGTCAGCTCATGAAAGTCGGTCGATGAGTCGGGCACATTCCAAGACACCAAAGCCACTGGGCGTCTTTTGGCCGGGTGTCCTGCCGGAACGCGAGGATTCAGACAGTTTCTTCGCTTGGACCGAGCCTGTTGCATAGCGGAAAGACGCCAAAAAGTAACTACACACCAACTGAAGCCAGATTTCGAAGAAGGTAATTGTGCATAGCAACGGATCTAAGGTGTGCGCGTTGCTAGGCCAACTTGCGTCTAAATCCGGCCTTGCATTCCCTGAGCGGATGTAGAGTGAAACGAAGGGCAAGGATAATGTTTTCGCTCTATATTTAGCCTACAGTGTGCGGCGCCACTGAGTGAGACATATAGCAAAAGTTCCCCTTATTGTTTTGCGGAAGAATCTGCTTGTTCCACGGGTACTGTACCGACGCCATTGTCGAGAAGTCTTCACTCCACCCATCGACGCACATTAATCAGGCTTTGTTTTCTTCATCTCTTATCATAACGCAACACCTCGCATTTTTTGCCTAACGGTTCTCTTCTCGGTCTTACCCAACTTCTGTTTTCGACCTTTTTGCCACTATCTCTCCCGCTGTTACCGTAGTCCAGTCAAAGATTCAAACAATGAGCTGCGCCCAAGTTTGTTTTTTTCAGCTAGATTTCAGTCCTTTTTGTGCGGTTAACGGAGCCGTAGATAAAGTCGCTGTTACTCCTCCATCGGCACTATGCAGTCTGCGACCTGTAAGGTAGGTTACTGCATACTCACCCCCTTCTCGCCTCCGTTCGGCAAAACGCCAGCGAAGCTTATTGGTCAGGCATGCGTTTTGACTCATCCGCATAAATAGCAGTCAGTCACAGTTTCTTTGATGAACCTCGACGATATTCTTGGAGTCGGAAAGATGATCTTAATGCGTATGTTGAGGCGCCATCATCTTTTCGTTTCTTCGCTTACAAAATATTGTGCCCGAACCATTTAATATTCAATAAGAAATTATGCGCGCGTCCAACAAAACAAAATTTGTTCGCCTGCACCTTCTTGCCACTTGCGATCAAAGTTTGTATCTTATCTTGCGACGACTCCAACTCAGTTTGGTCGTTTCGGCGGTTCAACGACTGATAGGGCTTTTTAAACCACGTCGTTCCGTTCGGAAACCGCCGCTGCGCCCGGCGTCTGACGCAGTTTTTCCTTTTGGTTTTTTCTCTTCGAATGCCTCAAAGAAACAGCGGTTTTGCACGTGCCACCAAGACTAAATTGAGCGTTTCCAAGATCCTCCTTTTCTGTACATCTACCCTGTCATTGCCGAACACTCTTTGGCTCATAGGAAGTAGTTTGCGGCAGTTCCCAGCTACCGTAGCTTCTCGTTGGGAAAAATAGGTGCCCCTAACTTTTTTTCTGTCGTTTTTGGTCACCGTCGAGTTCTAAATCAGCGACTCTTTTAGAATTACTAGTTCCACCCTATTTCGGCTTTCCTGGAGTTGGCACCGCCTGCAGGAGTTGTTCCGATGAGGCGAGGCTAAAAGTGGGAGGTACTCGTGAGGGTCGAAGGGGGAGGTGACAAGTCGATTTTATTTTATGCTTACTCATAATTTGCGTTTCCGTGCCTTGTGACCCCGTTTATACCATTTGTGATCTCCAAATCTCCAAGATTTTTTAAAGGTGTTTATTGTGTTGCAGAATGCAATACTCGTTTCCGAAGTTTCGCCATTATCTCCTCACTTATCGAGAACTCGAAACAATTTCGTCTCCTGAAGCATCGCTGCTCACCACCTTCTTCATCAATGGAACGGCCTCCGATGGAAGTTCTCTTACCGTCAGAGCCTGGTGCCTGATCCATGGGCGCCGCCCGCAATCCTGTCGTAAACAGCTTTGTTGCGGTGACCAAAAATACAGTTCCTCTTTGTAGCTCCTCTTCCACCACCGGTGTGCAAGAAGAAGGATGGACCCCGAAACGGATTGGCCGGAAATGGCGATCTCTCCGACGAGGCCGGTTGCACCCATCCGCGGTGCAACAGGGCCTTCCGCCCATGTGCCTCCCCCGTGTGTGAGTGCAGTCTAGATCCAATCGTTTTGACGTTGTCTTTCCAGTCCACGATCCGCGCCTCATGCCGAACTTCGGCTTCCACGGCAGCGACTGGGAGAAGGACATAGCGCTCGCGTTGGCCGATGCGTACGTCACCGATCAGACCCTCTCCGGTTACTCGTGAAGCAGGAACTCAGATGGACAGACGCAGCAACTCCCTTTAGGTCTCCTCTACTGCAGTGCCGGTAAATCTATAAACTTCAATCGCTGTTCTCTTGTGTTGTTCGTAGCATAGAACAATAAAGCTCGTGAATCGGAATAATTTATTATCGGAGTTACTAAAATCACGGCAATAGTGGCGAATGAGATTTTCGTTGTTTACAATTGATAGGAAAGGAGTTGGAGGCAATGTGAGAAGAAGGTGTGGAGGGAGGACAATCAACAACAACAACAGCACGGTAAGGAAGAAATCGGCGAGCGAGAGATATGTTCTTTTTACAGGGTCACAACAATATACAAAATACAAATCTGTTTGTTCTCTTATTAAGCAGGGTGAGCACCGAAGTAGCAGTGACAAAGATTGCGTGGATACGGTAGTGAGATAGTTTAGAACTGGCGATAGTAACCCGGAGGATGAGCGGCGGTGGCCGTCGGTGGTCGGTTCATTCTGTGTTCCCCGTTTAGAGTGTAGTATGCGGACATATCGTTCGGATACGTCACATAGGGTGTTGCTCCCTGGAAGCCGCCTCGGGAAGGCGCGCGGCTCGCAGTTTGGTACGTTGATTCTTGCAAGTGTCCCGGCGCGTCCTTGGAAGCCACTTTGCTGTACCACTCCTGGTATGTTGTCTCTCCGACTCCTTTCGCAATTGTGTTCACGTCCTTGGGCGAACCTTTTCCGTTCTGGGAGGCAGTGGTCGCTTGCGAGAACTGTCTCGCGTGATTACCGTTGAAGCCCTGATTGTCGAATCCCCCTTTCTCGGGCGTCGTCATCTCCTCTTCGCCGGTCGAATCACGTTTGCGCTTCAACTTCTCTCCCTGTGGGGCTTGCTGGAACCCGTAAGCAGCGGTCATGTACGGCGTCGCGTAGGCACCCTGAACATGCAATTAAGTCATAATGTTTTAATAATAAGCATTTACAAAACTCACATTCTGCATCGGCATCTGATGGTGTTGCGCCACGAGCTGAAATCAAAGGTTTCATTACAATCGAGACCGAAGACAGACAAAGGAAGCCACAATTAAACGGGGCTGCTCAACTTACAAATTCGTCTCTTCTCGATCGGCGCGACCTGCAGACGCAACAGAGAATGCAGGCGAGTCCCATCAAGATGAGACCACCGACAATTATGAGAAGTGCGACATGCTGGACTGCGGGGTTCACAGTGGGCTCTGAAGACGCAATGTTAAAATACAATAAATACCGTAATCCCGAAGTACCTTGTTCGAGTTGCTGAGTCTTAATTGTAGTAGGCTCGACGCGGAATAAGCCGAGTGGCCCTCGGGAGGCGGCCTAAATATGTACACACATCACAATTGAATTCGGAAAACACAGATTGCTCACCTCTTCAACGGCGGAGTTGATGGCCTTGGCTGTTGGCGGTTCTTCGTTGTTTGTTCCGAGCGTGATGAAAGCCAAAACGCTTCCTTTCCTTAATAGAAACCCATCTTAAAACTCAAAGTGCAAACACAGAAATTACCTGAACTCCTTGACATCCTTCATCACAACACCAGGAATCTTTTTGCCGAGCAAAGGATTCAAGACTTCCTTAAGTTCTTTCTCCAAAACTTGATAGTGGTCAGACTTGGAGTCCTTCAGTTCGTCCGAAAACTCGCGGTTCAGAATGCGGATAGTCATATAGTACTCCGTGTTGAATTGTTCTTTCTTTGGCGGTTCGGGGACGACGTCATTGGCCACTTCGGTGGGTGCAACATCAGGAACAGACACTGCGGGCTTCTTCGCTATCACGTTGTTGGCATGGTCCATAGGTCTGCATTCCGACAAACATACGGGCTTCGCGCTAACACGCGGAGTATCCTTGTGCTTCCGAATGTCTCCCGATCCTCCCTCAAGATCACCTCCGGTGTGTGTGTACACGAAGTACTGGCATTCCTCTAGACTGATATCTTTGTCGTCCTTGCTGGCAAGGCTGCGAGTGAAGTTCGCCGTCACTCGGCCATTGTGGTAAATAGCTTCGACGTTGAAGACTCCTTGATCTTTGTCAACGGTGGGTCTTCCGTAGCCTGGAGAGAATTGGTCAGTGACAGCGACAGTTCCGTCCTTCTGCACGGCGACAACGATAACATCTGAGTTCGCCTAGAACAAACTTTGTGTTTAGAGACGAAACTTGATTAGATCAAACCATAGCGCCGTCGTTCGAGAACCCTATGCTGGTCCACATGTCGATGTTAATAGACGCATCCAAGTGGAAGTGAACATTCTTTCCGTCCGACACCCAACGTACACGATAGGTACAATCGGCGTTCGAGCAGCCTGTTGGGTAAGCAAAGGAGCTCACACAGTCCTCCGGCTGTTCCGCGGGTCGTTTGGGAGTTTGGTTGGACAGAGTGTCTAAAAAATTAATGGGCGTTTCAAAACAGAAATAAGCAAAGGTAATTACCGTAGAAGTTCAGAGTCAATGATCCTCGGTTGTGTTTTCCGTGGTAGCGAATGATGTCCTTCTTAAAGAAGTCGTTCTCAATGTTTCCCTTCGCCCAAATGACGGTCATCGGTCCAGGCACGATACTGTGATCAGCAGTGTCGCTAGCTGCAAAGGTACAATATCAAGAACTGATGAAAGAGCACAAAACTTACATTGAAGCTTCCGCCTAAAGACAACAGTGGTCTGACCATCTTGCTCATAAGCGGCTGCTCCAGTGAGTGAGAATTTGCCGCCGTAATACTCGTCCAGACGAGGAGTCGCTCGGGAGATCGTGTAGTAGTCGCGGACTTGGTGGAAGCCGTCGACGACAGAACCGATGATAATATCGGAGCAGTCCATGGCATGGTCCTTGTGCTTTGCCTCCTCGTTCTTTTCGGAGCTGGATTCGGGCTCCGGTTCAGGTTCTGGCTCGGGTTCCGGTTGTGGCTCCCCAGTCTTGGCTGAAGGTTCTGGCTCGGGAGAACTGCTGCCGCCTTCCTCGCTGGATCCCTTGTTCTCGCGCACTGAATCACTCATGAAATAACTTTTTTTTCGGAATTCAACGACTTACGGCTTGGAATATCGACAAAAGGATCAATCTGGACTTCAAATGGATCAGCAACTTGTCTGCGCCGGCGGATCCCAACAGGAGCCGTTTCTTCCGTGGCGATGGAGACGCCATTCTCGTCGCAAATACAAATCTTCGTCCGCGACACTCGAGGCTGATACAAATCATGGTAGCCAATTGGTGCTTTCAAGTTTTGGAAATCTTGGCTCTTGCGCGCCAAGACCCGACCTCCTCCAATAGGGAAGAGAAAGTAATAACACTTGTTGAATGGGAAATCAGTGATCGTATCAGCGGGCAGGACCTTCCTACGGAACCAGATTGTCTAAAATAATCACGTCAGTGATACAATGTTAAGGTTCGTCAGCACTCCCACCTGAATTTCATCCTCCACACGGCCGCCGATTTCATAAATGTCCTGACGATCAGCCGGGTCAATCGCTGGCAATTGGCGCCCGTACGCAAACCGATCGGTCACATAGGCCTTGCCGTCATAAACCCATCCAGTGTAGATATCACTGTTGGCCATCTGACCATCGCGGGAGAATCCAATTCCAGTCCAGCGGCCGATGTCCTTGGAGGAGATCTCAAAGCGGACATCTTTCTTCGTCCTAAATGCAAACTTCAACCCTAATTTTCTTGTCACATTAGTTCTCACGCGTTGTATTGCCACTTGGCGACATAATCGCAGGCGGTGCCGGTGCATCCAGTCGGGTGGCGGAATTCGGTTTCACAAGTGCTGGTGGGTTGAACGTGTTGAGGGGCGAGACAACTACGAATGCAGACCTTGTTCTCGGAGACAAGCGGAGTAGAAATGTGCTTCTGCATTTTGCCTTCCTGAAAGCAAAAAAATCATTACATTTCTTATTCGAGTTAGAATAACGTACGGAATCCAGACGTCCTCCTGAAACGGGGAAAAGGAATTTGTAGCAGTTGGCGTCCGAAAAGCGATGGTCGGCCTTCTTGTCCCCAGTGTCGCGCTTGCGGGTAAACTGGGCACGGAGCACTCCGTTGACGTGAGTTCCAACGACGGTGGGAGTATAAACGTTCTGCTCATAATCTTCCTTGGGTATTCCTGTAAAAAACCATTTTCACCTAAATCTCATCATTTCACTTACCATGAGTGTTGCTGTACATGTCATGCAGCGTGAGTTCGCCGTTCCTGCTCTTCACGACGATCATATCGGCTTCCTGCATGGTTCCAGTGCTCGAAAATCCGATTCCGGTCCACCAGTTCGTAGGAAGGCGCGTCTCGATGGAGAATTCGATTTCATCGGTGTCGTCCACGTAGTTCCATGAGACACGATAGTCGCAGTCACGGCATCCTTCAGGCCATCTCCAGTCGCCGTAGCAGACGTCGCCGACCACTTCTGAAAATTTAAATAGGGTAAGAACTGAAGTCGAATTTCAGAAGTGGTCCCGAGAAGAAAGCTAAATTTAAAATTTGTTTTTTTTGGCAAATGGAAACACCTCATCAAGAGTGAATCCCGTTTGAAAGGATTCCATTACAGCACAAATACTCAGTTCTAATGAACCTTGTAAACACATTTTAGGAACCTATTCCTTGCTTTCAACAATACTTACAAACTGAATTCCTGGCTGCAATTGAAAGTAATTCACAAGCGAATTCCCACCTCAAGCGATTTGTAAAAACTGAAAAACTACGTTTACCATTCTCAGTCTTCGTCGGCTTCTCAATGTGGTCAAGGCTGGAATCGGTGCGGATCTTTTCGGAAGACAAATATGGCGCCGATTTGACAGCATTCGCGCGAGCTTGAGTAGTCGTTTCGGTTTCAGGAGCGGATGTGGTCGCGTTGTTGGCAGTGATGGGAAGCTCAGTGGTCGAGTGGATAGCCTTGACTGAAATCGAACGTTTAACGTCGTGTAATTATCACTTTCCAACAAACCATCGAGCGGGCAGTCGCCCCAGTAGACGCACTTTCCGTTGTTCCTCGCGTAGCCCTGAATGCAAGCACAAGCTGGCTCGTTGCATTGGGTGCACTGGTCCCGGATAAAGATGGTCACGCAGTCAGGTTCGCAGACACGGCCGCATTCGTTGATCGTCTCGTTCACTGCACAGGTGAGGTTCTCCATCGATGGGGCGATGGTGTGAATTGGCAAATCGATCGAAACAGGGCTGAGTACGGTAGTCGATTTCTCCAAACTGGCACTGGTGGTCTCTTCCTCCTTCGACGTGGTCTTCTCAGTCGAGAAGTGCTGTTCGATGTCTGAAGTTATCACGATTATTTGAAAAAACTAACGAAAAAATTACTTGGACAATCTCCCCAGTAAATGCAGGAACCGTTGTGCCTGACGTAGTTGTCTGCACAAGTACAAGCTGGCTGTTCACACTTGGCAGGACATGGGGAAGTGTCGTACATGTTCTCACAAGTCGGTTCGCAAGCCGTTCCACATTTGGCCCATGTGGAGTTTCCGCCACATTCGACCTCGACTTCTTCCTGACAGAAACTGAAGGGAACACACTTGGAGTCGTCGTTGTTCGCCCTCACGAAGCCCTCCTTGCACACGCATCTCGGTTCACCGCAACTTCTCTTGCAATTAGGTACCGTTTCTGGGAACTTCGTCCAGTCGCACGACGGCTCGCATTTTCTTGTCGGCTCCGGGCATTTAGTAAACTCTTCGTTCTCACCGCAGATCGTTGCTGCAACAGAATTTTGTCACATCCCATAATTGCACTGAGGGAAATTACTTTCGTTTTGAGGCGCAGAAGGAGTGAACTTCGGAATTGGCCGGATAGGAAGTGACGGAAGCTGGTTTGGCGACTCACTGCTCTCGTCGCTAATTGGTGTGACGACCGCCGTTTTTGTCTCCAATACGTCGCCGCTTGTTGCAAAGTTGCTTACGGTGGGGCATTTCCCGTTCAGATCTTGGGGCTTCCATCCAAGCGCGACCCAGGACTTGCCGGTGTATTTGAGCACCACTTCGATCTCATCCTGGATGATGCGCCAGAAGATCTTGTCCTGGTCAGCACCGACCTCCCGCATGTGATATAACGAAGCGTCAAATTCGCTCTCTTTAGAAAACGTCGGACTCTCTGAAAACCGTCCGCGTTTTTAACTGCGTTAATTAATTTCTTCTATTCTTACGTTTATCGCAGCGTTCGCCGTAATAGCCCAATTTGCAAAAACATTGCCGTCGCGGGTCGGCCTCCTTTGAGAACTCAACGCAGGTACCCTCACCGCAGTCGTCGTCAGATGCACATTCATCTGCAATCAGAGAAGACTAGAACCGTCTGGCTTTTTCCTGAGGATTACCTTGGCGGCTGCAACTTTTGCCGGAGTAGAATTGGTCGCACTCGCAGGTTCCATTACTCCTTTGACCTCGGCCGAGACAGGTGTTGCCCTCGGGCACATCTGAAAATAAGACCCTCTGGTGAAAATGCAGTCGAAGGTTGCTGTTACCGTTGAGGATGTTGACATCGGCGCAGGAGTAGAAAACAAAGTTTTTCCCGTATTCGGCGGCTTCACGCACCAGACGGATTCCGCAGTTGAAACACTCGAAGTCTGGGGGCAAAGTGACGACAACGTTTGTTCGTCTAAAAAAGCACGCGTGAGATGATGGAACACGCGACCTTGACATCATCACAGACTCCCAGCCTTCGTTCTTCCCAACTATGTGCATATCTTATGCAATACTTACGTTGTATTGTCGACGCCGACAAATCCTTTCGAGGGGGTCAAAAATCCGATAGTTTCCTCCTTGTTGTTGAGCAGTTCGACTCGATATCCGCCCTAAAGAGATACATTTAACAACAGGAAAAACGGACAACGTTCAAACCTTGTGGACATTTGACATAAACCATTCTACTTCGAATTGAGAGCCGGATTTGAGAAACGTTCGCGAGTCTGAAAAGAGCATTTTAATATCAATGTCGATTGTGCACGCTTTTTGACTAAAGTCGATATTTGGTGAATAAATACCGTAGTAATATCTGATTAGTTTATGGTCAAATACTATCTGATTTTCTATAAGGCGACCTTGGAGCAGTGAGCTTTCTTCAAGGCCATCGAAGCGGTCGGTCCCCATTTGTACCCTTTGACCTGCATTACCGCTTGCGCGCGAGAGCTAGAGATTACCGATTACGGCGATCGATTTAAGAAGCCGCCTATCACTTAAGCGAGCGATAGCAAGGAACTTACCATTCGACGCCGTTCGAGACTTTGCAACTCCACACGGAGGAGGCGTTCGAGCGTTGTCGATGAAATCGAGGGCCGGGTAGCGGGCTGGAGGGTAGAGGAGCCTGACGTGGGCCGAGGCGAACCCGACCACTAATAGATATACCCAAAGCATCTGCAAAGAAAACACGTTTGTACCAGTAATACTCGCTAAGTGCACAAATGGCGGCGGTACTCGGGAACGACGGAACGCAAGGAAAACAGCTGTCAGCAAAGAGGAACGGCGTCGTCTGTCGCTGAAACAAAGAATATTCACGCCGCCGCAGCTCCGCGCAGCACCACCGCAGCACATTTCTCCACTCGCGCACCGAAGAACACAGTCGAACTGCCGGCAGGCACAGTCTCCCAGTTCTTCTCCGTCACCAATACTCTTCGTCTTGACGGCACCGCCGCTGCCGCCGCAACTGTCGCCGCGTGTGGTACCGCTGACCATGAGGGGGAGGCTCAGGAACCTACCTGCCTGCATCTGTGGGTCACTCGCCGGTTGCGCAACAAGCGACTCACTCATTCCGTAACACAAATCATCTGAGATAATCTTCATTGCAGCGAATGAAACGGCGACTATCGAAGGTGCCCGAAGAGACCCAGACCCTCAAGGCAAGAGTTCAACGAAATGGAAAAATCTTATCGCGGACAGCCGAATGCCCTCTGGAAGAAACGCAACACAAACACTTTAACGGTGTGAACTTGCAGGAATGCGCCCAGGAGAGTATAGGAATCGCGAGGGGCATCAAAACAAAAAGCGGAGCGAATGAAACATTGCGAAGGTCTCGGAACCGAGGCGGAATAGGACATGCCGAGTATCATTTTACACTGGAAACAGGCGAAGACAGTATTCGGACAAAAATAATCTCTTGAAAAAGAAACGATTCACTCACTCATCGGCGCGGCGGCGATGCCCGAAGAAAGTGCAATCGAGGTCATTGGTTTAGGTGCCAATGTCAAAAGGTTAACGGAGATGGTGACTCCCGCGTATCTCGATGAGCGCGTGCACGTCAAGAAAAACGCCCAAATCCTCTTCCTTGCTCGGGTGCACCGCTGTACGGCGGTTCGTAGGGAACACAGATTTACAAAAACAAAAGAAATATGTAAAAACGGCAGCAGCAGCCACTCTCCATTCGGGGTCATCACCGTCGTCACCCCAATAGGGGAACGCGTCGGAAAGCAACGCCTGCGGTGCCTGTGCACACTAACTAGGTGAAAAAAGATGACAGCGGTAGAAACGTGAAGTCAGTCAACTTCGCGGCGGATATGGATTCATAATTGGCCCCGGATACGGTGGGCTGAGCGCCTTTTCCGCTGAAAACGATTCATGACACCCAAAAGGATAGTTGGGCTGGCTGAGTGACGACGACCCGAAAGTGAATGTTCCTCCCAGAATTATTGCTTCTGAGGAGAGTGAAACAGGTTCACCTTCTCCAGGGAACGTATGCATATTGTAAAGGAGGAGCTCTTCCCTCGCCCACCCGACCGCCCGCGCGCATCAAGCCCAGAAGAGGACTTATTCTCAGCATACGGACTCATCATCGCCTGGATTGACATACACTTTAAGGTGTCGCCATCTACATTTAATAATGCGGGAACTGCGCGGTCATTGACGATTCCAGCAGCGGTTCAATTGAAATTTTGAACGGATCGGTGGAGGCCAGCGGGAAAACAACGGCGGTCACTATACTTGATCCGTTTTTCAAGCCCTCAACGACTTCGGAACTTGCTAAGCCGTTCGGATTTCGACAAAAAGTCTCCAGAAGTCGTGTCTAGTTTTCATCGCTGCTGTTATACGAGATGCATGAGGCTTGCGCAAAAAGACTGAAACCCAGGTATCGCATGTTTTTGCTCGAGAAGGCATTTAGGCTGTAAACCTGCCAGATTTTTATGCGCAGAAACTCGCCTCCGCAAACCGATTGCGTGTAACGCAAGAAAAATGCAATTTTGCGAAGAGCGATTTTTTCAGAGGTCGCAATTTGTGCGTAGGTCTTTCAGCAATTACCTATGTGAAAGGTTAAACTGCAGATCTATTCATTCGCAACACATCGAAAACAATGATTTGCCGCAGACTTCAGGGTTCCATTTCACTCTATACATTTAATCAAACTGAAGCGAATTTTTTTAAGCAGTTGAGAGACAAATAGCAACATTTGTGTTTGGTGCTGCTACACTCAGCCTAAAGTAAGTGGTGAGCCCCATCTTTAAACAAAAACGATTTTTACATAAATTTGGGAAATAAGGCTATCAGATGTTCCAGTTGGTTTTCGTATTGTTAGTATTCACAATCATTTCAACGTTAGTTTGTTCTAGACTGTCAAGTAGAAGGATTCGTGCACTTTATCTGTCTGCCTATTAGCAAAACGATGAACAAAAGTAGGTCGCCGTTCATTTTGGAACGATTAACTAATTGTACAAAAAAGTGTAAGGGTGAGTCAGTTCACTCCACCTTTTTCACAAGGCGAGAGTTGCTTCCTTGTTTACAGACAGAACAACATACAATTTAGGTGTTTACTTCATTTACGTTTATTTCTTTAGCTGTGTTAATTACACAAGTTGTTTGACGGTCCGTCAACGTTTTCGCGCACGCCGATTTTTTATCGGGCAATGTCCATTTGAAACGGAGTTCGTGACAGTCTAGGCATAAAACCAGAAAATAGTTACAGAACAGAACAGGTAAACCATGCGCATTTCCCTTTCGGCCGTATCGGAGGCACTTGAATGTAATTTCTGCGCGCGTTCCTATACCGGTATTGTGAAGAAAACCGCTGTTGACCTCAGCAACCGCTATTCAGCCATTCTGAAAAGGTTTAGAGTTCGAAGCAGAAACTACCCGCTGCGATGTTCATAAAGCAAACCGTGAAAACGCTGTGGTCAGAAGAACATTGGTTCTACTGCTAATGCAAGGAATTAAAAATCTAAAACAAGACTAATAAGGCCTAATCCACTCATACAATAAACGCTACCCCGTGTGTAAATGCTTAAATGTTATGCATCCGATCCCCTCCTTAGATTTAATATGCAAGTATATTACCACAGACCCAAACTTTGCAAAATAATCACAAAATTGATAATAACAATACCCAAATATTCTATTTACGGAATGTTCACGATAATCTTCCCCAGAGTGCCAGTCTGGTTGATGACTTCGTGATGTGCGGCAGGGATTTCTTCTAGGCGGTATTCTTTGCCGACCACTGGCTTCACATGGCCATCGTTGAGCAATTTCGAAATCTCGTTTCCCATGTTGTCGAAATCCTGAAAGCATATTTCGTTATGAAAATTCGAGAAAAGATACACTTACATTTTTCGTGTTGTGCCAAAGCATGACACCGATAACGGATGACTCTATAAAGCGAACATAGGTGACCACCGTAAATGACGCTTTCTAACTTACCTTTTTGCATAAGGACGCGGGGGTTGATTTGAATGTCGCCTCGACTTCCAATGACGCAAATTTTGCCGAATCGAGCAACCAGTGAAGCATCGTGAGCGAGGTTCACGTTCGCCAGCATTTCGAGCACAATGTCGAATCCGCTTGGATAAAGCTCGTTCAGGGTTCGCACGTAATCCTCCTCTCGATGGTTTGCTACGTATTCTGCTCCATTTGCCTTGGCAATGCTGATCCCGGCGTCCGTGCCAGCAGTTCCGACAACTTTCAGGCCGGCGCTTGCTGCAAGTTGACACGCAGCCAATCCGACTCCACCAGAGGCTCCGTGAATCAACACGGATTGACCTTTCCTGGCCTCTGCCTTTGTAAACAGCGCTCGGAACGCTGTCATGTAGGCAATTCCAATGCCGGCTCCTTGCGCAAAGGACACTTCTGCAATTCAGAACAAAATTAAATACGATTCCCGTCGACTTTACTTACTTTCGGGTAGAAGGTAGGCATGAGATGCGGCCGAGTACTCGGCGGCGCTTCCAGTTCGGGGCTGAGTAAACCAAACTCGGTCTCCCACCTTCAGTTCTGTTACTCCTTCTCCGATCTAAAACAAGAAATTAAAACATGAAAATAAAAAGAAAATAATTACTTCTTCAACAATTCCAGCTCCTTCTCGACCCGGAACGTACGGCAGATTTGGGAGGGTGGCATATTGGCCGGACCGGATGTACGTGTCCACGGGATTCACTCCGGCAGCATGGACTCGGACGAGGACTTCTCCTTCTAGCAGCTTCGGCTTAGGGAACGCGTTCTCGATGAGTATATTTTCGGCTCCTCCGAACTGTCGCACAACCGCCGCTCGCATGGTTCTGAAATAAACAAATTGGCGAATAAGGTATGGAGAAACATGGCGCTGGAGTCCGTGATCGGCACTTCGACGACCTCCGCGTGCAGTGCGATTTATACGCAGCTTGTTTTCGTTTTCCGCGGGCAAAACCCCTGCCGATCGCTGCTCTCTTACTGCTGCTTACCTTCCCAAAACGGCTACCATTGTCAGAGGAAGAGTCGTCTGCTCGTCGTCCTGCAATAAAGAAGAAACATCACAAACATGCACTATCGGCGCACTCTCAATTTTAATAAATGTCACCATATAAACGCGTTGCCAAGAGTTCCACCAACCCCAGCTCTACAAAAGCATGAAAAATATGAACAGAAACAGGCATACTGATCGATCAAAGGTCGCAGACCATATCGATTGCTTCATAGAAACCGGATAGTTTAAAATCGGTGAAAATGGCGTCATCGGTAAACCAAAAAACCGCTTGAATTTCGTTTGATTATATTCGTTCGGACCACGTAGACCGATTCGCACAAAATAACATGACAGCATAGCGGAAACCAGCCCAAATGGACCTGAATGAAGAAAGGACTTCCGCAAAGCTCCGCGCCATTGTCAAGCGAGGCGGTCAAGACTCCAAAACTTCGACGGATCGGTTGTCCAGATTAAGGAAAACGCGTTTCAACGTGAAATAGAAATTCGCATCCTCAAGCAAACACCTTGAAAACTCGATCGACACGCACTTGAGCAACACTAGCACGCGTCCCACCTGCTGAAAATGTCGCAGAAAGGTCATTAGCGAAGCTTTTGCAAACGTAAATCGGAATCTTCCAATGCAATCTTGGGGCGCACGAGCAATAGCCACTCGCGGCCATGGCCGCCGACGATTTGGACATGTTCGCCACTAGCGGCAATGAATTCAGTGCACCTATGTGCAGATATAACGTACGACAAGTCACTAAAGAGTTTTTTAAAGAAGCAACGGCGATAAGAACTGATCCTGATGACACCAAAATCATATTCGACATACGTCGAGCATTAAAGCGTGCCATGCAAACCCGATTAGGCTGAAACATTTCCTTCCGCGTTCCCTTACCAATGTAATTACGAATGAGCGAAGTAAGGAGAGAAAATTGGTGTACCTACCATTATCAGCTGCAGCTAATCCTTAAATTAGTCGTCAAGCTGCCGTCGACCTTGTCCGAGTCTCAAGTTCGAGCGCCAACGACCTCGGCAAGAACAGCAAGCTCGTTTCGTCTGAACTGGTGGACGACGACGTGATCACTCATCATCGCTGGACGCAAAACACGTAGCAGAAAACTTCTGTTGCGATCCTGGGTGCAGGGACGTCATGAGTTCAGGCAATGATGTCAAGGATAATGCGATCGGACGCGTGGGAGGGAAGACCACACACAATGCTGCACAGTGCAGTGCATTGTGGGTCATTTAATGCAGTGCAGGCGAAGTGCACGCACAGGCGAATCTAAGAGGTGCGGGGAAACGAGGAAGGGTGCGCACTTATGAGGGTTTACTCGTTGGAAGCACTTTTTGGAGCGTGGGACCGTTAAATATTGCCATAAGAAATGCAGAAACAGAAATTATTTACTGAGATCTTTGGTCTGACACTATTAGGCATCGAACACAAGCAGGGACAATCTATTTCGATCAGTCAATATTTGATAGAGTCACGTTAATTGGACCAACAGATGGTTGGGGTGATAGCTGATCGATCTCTTCTGCAGGAACTACGGTAGCACCTCAAGAATTCAAAGTTTTCCCTGTTGAAAATACTGTAAGTGATTCTTCTGACGCATCGACACAAAATACATTCTGCTTAACTAATTTCCTAAAAGAAGCTGTGTCTCCGGCGGTATTTTGTCTAATCAGCTAATTAAGAACTTTGTGAAAACTAAATTTCTCAAATTATTTTAGTCTTTAACGATCCTCAAGTTAGTTATTTCAATACAAACATCAACAATTCCTTTCCATGACGGCACTTCAAGAATTCAATCCGCCCATCACCCACTTCTTTCAAGCTCAGAAATCTGCATAAAAGCCCTTCTA
This sequence comes from Steinernema scapterisci, assembly GCA_000757745.1. Classification (NCBI taxonomy): domain Eukaryota; kingdom Metazoa; phylum Nematoda; class Chromadorea; order Rhabditida; family Steinernematidae; genus Steinernema; species Steinernema scapterisci. The sequence goes on from KN167138.1 coordinate 59,183, forward strand.
AGTTCAGCAACCGGCACACCATCTTCCATCGTCTCTTCAGTTTCTCCATCTGCTTGCTAACATGGGTTCCGATTCCAGTAAGTCCAATAGTTCACCAATCTTTCGAGACGGTCCCTCTTAAACCTTGGTTTGCCTTGCTGCATGCGGAAGTAGCCTCGCGCCAATCATTGATCATTCGATAAGCAAAATTGATCAGCCATCATAAGATCAAGCAAATCTATGAAAATTGAGAAAGGCGGCTGGAAGCGATTTCGGAGATAATTAATTTGTTTACGAAGACATTAATCCTGAGCTGTCGTACAAAACAACAGCGCACGTGGCTCGGTATTAAAATTGAGGGCCGCATCACAAAACTGACAGCCACCAACCATACAAGCGCACGTCTTCCAACCGATTTTTTCAGAGCTTAACTCCAACATCAAGAAGCTGCTTGCCATTGTCGTCCCTCTCATCGTTGTTGGACTCGCGACTTACTTCTTTGGAGTTTTCGGAAAGATCAGCAAGTGGATCATGGGAATGGTGATCCCAATGCCCAGTATCGGCGAGGCCGGTGAGAAGGTCAAAGAAATTGCCGGAGACGCGAGTGGCGCCATTAAAGGAATCTTTTGATATGAAGCTTTCCGCCAATATGCTAAACTTATATCTTCTCTATCAGATCTGTTTAACCCATCTAAAGTAACTGAATAAATATATAGCTTAAAATTTGTTACTTGATGTAAGCGACTCTCACAGACCCATATGAACTACCGCATGTCTGAATTAAGTGCAACATCAGCATGTTTTCAGCTGTCATTTTTCTGATCCCGTATTATCAGTAAGCAGCTTCGGATTCGCATGCAACTTTTGATTTAGTCATGTAACATTTTGTCGCCGTAACATTTATTCGTTTTTTAATAGTCCGATCTCTATTTTTGGTTCCGTTCCGAAATCTCAACTGACGTGGCATTTTTTGCGGACGACATTTGTGATGTTTTGCGTTTTTAGGAAAACAGCGATGAAAACCGCTTCACATGACTCAACGATAGCTTGCATAAAGCGTAATTGTCTGACTATCTGATATGACCATATGTTTTGCCTCTCCCCGCACCTCTTCTTCTCCTCGCTGCGGCCTATTGAGCGTGCAAGAACGGTGCGATAATCTTAGCGCTTCAGCGGTATTCCCGCTTTTGACCTTCGTTGCCAATTACCCGATTGGCGAGAGATTGAGGGAGATCGCTTCCGCCCTCAGACTCGCGCGTAGCTTTTGCACTTCTGAATTAATGTGTACACACTCAACTCCGTTTCAACGACAGCGCCAAAAGGTTGCGGCGGCTGCCGCAGCCACCTGATGACCAAACAGAAGCTTGCGATGACCTATCGCTTGCCCGAAAGCGCATGTCCTTTGATCGCGAAATCCCTCAGCCGCCGTCCGGTGGCGACTGAATCAAAACAGCGACACACATTGCTCATCGGACGATTAGCCGCGATTTCCAATTGGTCTGAGTCACCCACGGTCTCGGCGATTTCTTCCTGACGCCCGTTGCACGGGATCGTTTGCAAGATTCAGTCATTCCATCTTCTTCCCGCATGGTCCTAAAGCTGAATGTCAAAGACGAGGACGAAACGTTTGAACAAACAGTGCGCGTTTCCAAATGTTTGCCGTTGATTGCAACAAAAACAAATCGAATTTAATTGACACACGATTGCGCGCGCGGATCCGACAGTCTGCGCACTTCCGTTGCACTTTGCACAGACTCCGCTGCCGGTTTGAGTTTCTTCCGAAGCGGCATCGTAGGCTAACAGCTCAAAAAATACTCCCGCGTAAGATCGCTTTCGGTGAAGTGGCAAAGGGGGCGCCGG
>KN167138.1:73830-95184 GCA_000757745.1 Steinernema scapterisci
TGTTTAGAGTACTTCTTGGCCGCTGCCCGTTATCACAGCGAGCAACGGGAACAGGAATCCCATCAACAAGAGCAGCAGCAAGCCGAGGACCATCACCAGCATGAAGAACATCACCAGGAACACCACCAGAACCACCACCAACATCACGGACATCATCAGTCCTCGTCCCATGGTCATCATCAACAAGATCAGCCCCAACATCACGACGACCAACAACACCACAAAAATGATGCGGAGGAGGAAACCAGCGACGAACAGGATTATCTGGACACGGTGAAGATCGAGTGCTCCGATCAGGAGTTCCGGTGCCCATATCTGAAGGAAACCGTCTGTTTCCACTACGACAAGCTCTGCGACGGAGTCGACGACTGCGGGGACGGAAGTGACGAGCAAAAGTGTGACTCCGGAAGCGTTGAGGACAACACCCAATGCCAGCACGGAGAGTACCAATGTGCCAACGGTCAATGCATCGAAGAGTCGCTTAAATGCAACCGCAAGTATGACTGCGAGGACGGAACCGACGAGACCGAGTGCGGTAAGTGCTAATTTTGGAAAAGGCCGATACTGACAGCCAACGGTGGTCACTCATCACTTGCTAAGTGCGTCTGTCCCACTGCCGCACGGGGCCGTGTGGTTTGTGTTGTTGGTGGTTATCAACGACGTCGGTTTGGCACAACCAATTGACGAACAAAAACACAGAGCGTCGGCGGTGCGCCGAAAAGTGTTTCCAAAGCTTTTTACAATTGCCAGTTACACACACATATCCGCCCTGCTGCTGACCAATTGTCACTGCGGCTTCATTTCTATTAACGCGATCCCTCAAAAATATGTGTGTAGTACGAATTGGATTGTTCTACAGCCGGAGGAGTCGGAAACAGCAAAGTCTCGCTCAGAAAACGATCACTGTTATAAACAGCTCGTTTTTGTCCTCGGCCAACGACGGATGCCCTACCAGCCGTCGTCCAGTCCATTCGGCGGCCTTCCACACGAGCCAGATGTTTAAGCAAAAACAATAAAATCACCAATTGCAAAAGCGAACAAGTAGCAGTTGTTTCACTTCAGAGTATTTCAAACTCGCCATGAACCGCCACCAAAACAGCGAATCAGAGCGAGCACGTGCCGAAGCTGAACTGAGCCGCCGTGAGGAAGAGGAACGTCACAGGGAACACTTGGAACGTGAGCGAGAGCAACAGGAACTCCGTCGTGAGCACGAGGAGCGCCGCCGTCAAGAGGAGGAACGGCAGCGAGAAACCGAAGAACGGCACAGAATCGAGGAGGAACGACGTCGTTTGGACCAGGCTGCGGTAAGTGTCAACGCCGAGTAAATATTGTTCTGTTAATCTAGCGAAAGAAAACAGTTTGCCGAAACCTTGCGAATGCAATATTTTTTGCCGATGCAGAGATAATTAATTGTTGTGTTATCTGGTGGCTGCTGCGGATCAGCTGTTTAGCGCTGGCTAGCGGCGGCCGATTTTTTGCATGCCCAATACGTGTCCGCCGTCTCTGCCAGAAGCACCGAAATCAGTTTAACATCGGAGGGATTAAACAGTGTGCTTACTTTCCAGAAAGACAACGTCATCCAGATCCCTGGAGACCACGAAGTTCAGTTCAAAGAAGAGTATGATGATGATGGAGAACTGTGTTTGGAACACGAGTTCATGTGCCACAACGGCGAGTGCATTGACCGCCGATCTGTTTGTGATAGACGCCACGACTGTCTTGACGGTTCGGACGAATTAGACTGTCCTTACGAGAGTCACCAGCCTCAGCAACCCCAGAGCCATCAGCAGCAGCATCACCAGCATCATCAGAATCAGCATCACGAACACCACCACCAGCAACATCACACGACTCCAGTCCCTACTCCAGCTGCTCCCACGCACAGAGGTAAGGAGGGTTTCATATTAGGTTTTACAACGCCGTGCGCGATGGTTAATTTTGTTATTGCACCACGAGCAGTGGTGATTTACGACCTAGGCGATTTAACTGACTACATATGTACATAGTGGTCATTACTGTGCTAAAGGTCCATGCAAACCTAAGAGCTTTCTGGAACGCCATCTCCTCCCGAAGTAGACCAGTCCCTCACCAGACAGTCGCTCTTTTGATTAGTTCGGACGCACTTTTTCTTTTCGAGTGGTTTCAAGTTACCAAAGTGAGTCGCGCGAAGGGCGTTTCCGTTGCAACATTCTTAAACCTATTTGTGTAAAAATTCAACAATGGAGACCACCTGCGGTCGCACGTCCCTTTTGCGGTTTTCTGTGCTAATACCAGTCCTGATATGTTCAACAGTTCCCTTGTCACTCGTGGAGCAGGTCCACAAGCGCCTACTTTAAAACGAACTTATGCCTTGACATTTACGGGGGTCTTGTGTCCCCGATTCTGTCGCTTTTGCGTTTCGAAACGAGTGAAACAAACAATTTGTTGGTGATAAGTGGTAAAACGGGAGGAGATGATTGCCAATCATGCCTTCAGCAATTGATTACGTATAGTGATCATCAGTAGTTGTACGTACTTGCGCGCACTCGCGGCGCACGCATACATTCCAGCGTGCTGCGCGAGAGCGGAGCTCACTCCTCTCTCCCCTTCTCCTTCTTCTTCCATCCTTCCAGCTGCCCGCCCAAATGAGATGGTAGTTGTTTGGCTGAAAAGGGTATAGAGATTGGTGTCACTGGTTTGTGTCTGAATGATTGTAGCAGCAGTAGCGCTGTTGGTAACGTGGTAGTTGTTTGACACCATCGAAGTCTTCATTAGTTGGAGCAGCGTGCTCCGCCCCTGAACCGTTTATTTATTCTTTTGCTCTTGTTTCTAGCCACACCTTCTTTTCCCCCTTTTCTTCAGCCCCCCGCTCGCCCATGGGGTTGCTTTGACTGCTCGGGCTGTGCGGCTCCGTAGCTTCCCACCTTCCTCGTTAATTCTCCTCCCACCTCCTCCTCCTCCTCCGTTTCACAATCGTTTCGAGTCAATCCCACTAAGGCCCTCTGAGTGCCCATATTCTCTCCTCATTTATGCGGCTTCGATCGCTTTTGTGTGCGCTTAGATGGTCCCCCTAATCTTCTTGACTCGCGATCACACTTGACGCAATAATGCGCTTTTGATTGGCCAGCCGCTGTATAGTTTCCACGCTTTTTGTTGAGTGGACTCTGACTAATCTGATCAAGGTCCTGATAACATATTTTATTATTGCTTCTTTTCCATCCGCCTGCCCGCTCACTCACTTTCTCGGCCCTCTTTTCACTTCGGCCCTTTCGTGAATTGACGCGTGGTTCGAGCAAACAGTCGAGGGCTCCAGCCTATCCACTCTTCTCGGCCTTCTCCTTGCCTATCTCTCAACTTTTCCTGTCTACAGAATGCGCTGGCGGCGGTTCGTGCTGCTGTCCGTCTTGGTGGTATCCACCTTAGCGTACTCAAGGCGGGCTGTCCATGGTAAGCCGGATGTTAATTTTCTTTACCCAGGTTATAGACGGTTTCCGAAATCGGAAAATGCGGGCGGGAACCGTCTTGAGGCAAGAAGCCTTAGGGTATTTATTAATTATGAGCTAAGTGGAATAGGAGCGAATGATCCATGGGCAGAAGGGGTGCAGTGATGATTGATAATTGCGGCGATGGGCGAAGGCCGATTGGTCTGAAACCGGAGTTCGCCGCTTTGTAGTTTTTCGCGCACCCCTTTCGCCCTCCACCCAAAACGATTCTTAAACGGTGCATCAGCAACTGCAGCAACGCAACCCGTACTAATAATTGCTTTTTCAGAACACCACCGACATCAACATCAAGATATCTCTCCGCAGCAAGGTGTGTACCTCTCCATCTCTCTCTTTTCTCCTTCAAAACTGATTTTGAAACAGCGCGAAACAATTAGTGGGCTCATCTCGAGTCTCTCTTAATTCGTCTTCGGACGCTCGAAGAAACAGCGCGGGGATCATGAAGCAAACAGGCTGATTTATGACCTCGTCACTGTACACATTTACATATGTGGAAATATGCGGGATGCGGTCGCGCACCGTCGAGAGCGACACCTTATCTGTAGCGCGCATCAGCAAACTGTCATTATTACGTCGACTGGGGTCTGGCAGCAATTAACACAAGTTCTCCGTTTGCCTCGCTGACCGATGGATGGGTCATACTTTCAGCCAGACAAAGCCACAACTCATCTTCAACGCATTACACAACACACTGCGAGATTTTTGTGGAGCCTTCAAGGGGTTTCCAAGACATTACACTGAATCCCGTAGGCTGCGATTATGCGATGTAAATTCGAAAAAGGTCTAATCGCACCAGCTGTAGGCTCTTGACCTTGTTGCAATCATAACATAATGTTTACGACTTTTCGCAATCGGCGCCGTGCCCATTATATGACCCTAAAATCTAATATAATTAAGTTGCAACAAATCTGAGTTCGGGACGGCAATTAATATTTCTAATTTGTCTCCTTTTCAGACATCCAGATCACCATCTACCCTGACCAGGTCAGCGTAAGAGAAGGCCGCGATGCTAGCTTCGAATGCCGTGCTCGTACCGCCGACAACAGCTTCTACCCGACCGTGAGATGGACCCGAGTTGGAGGACCACTGCCCAGGTCGGCCCAGGAGTCCGGTGGTCGTCTGACCCTGAACCCTGTTTCGCTTTCGGATTCTGGAACCTACGTCTGTGTCGCCACTCACAACGGACGCTCGGCCGAGTCCCACGCGACTCTCCACGTCCAGTCATGTAAGTTCTGCCTGCTCGTGTGATCTGCGTTTTCGGCTAATTTCAAGCGAGATAGGTATGCAGCGGCGCGCGATAAATTATTTAGTTTTTGGGTAAACAATAGACTCTCAGTCGCCAAGTTTTGCCTCTTCCTCGGATGAAGATGTGGCGACGGCGTCGGGAGGCGATCGTCGGTCGGGAAGAGGAGGCGAAGAGCGAAAGTTTGCGGTTTTGACGATGAAAAGTGTGCAGCGAGAACGCGTGGGGGTGAGTGGGAGCCGAAGAAATATTAGGGGCCAAGAGTGCGTTAAACGCGATTGAATGCCTGCTCGCCGAAATTTGTTTGCTTGGTGTCGTAAAACTTGAGAAGTTTCGTAATTTGTAATTGTTCAGATGGCCCGCAAGAACTGCAAGGATTCGGAGGAAGTGGGCTCGGCTCGTCCTCGTCCTCGTGCATGGCTGACGAGAAGTCGTGCGCCAACAGCGAATGTGTGAAGTCAGACTACGTTTGTGACGGCGAACCTGACTGTCGCGATCGCTCTGATGAACAGGTACGGACAGTTATGACTACTAATTGACACACTTCTCCGCCGAGGAGACAGATCCTCACGGATGCACCGTAATCGGAACCGATCAAAATGCACTGTGAGAACTCGAGGCAGAAAAATGAATTATCACATGTTTCGTTTTCAATGATCCTTTTCGGAAACCGAACTGTTGACTTTTCTCATTGCCTTAGGGTTTCAAGTGTTGCAAGTGTTGGCCGTTTGCGTCGTTTGTGGTCGGTTCTAATTTATTCGCTGATTTCAGAACTGCCCGGCTCTCCGAACCTGTGAACCCAATGAGTTCAAGTGCCACAACAACCGCTGCGTGCAGAAGATGTGGCTCTGTGACGGAGATGACGACTGCGGAGACAACTCAGACGAAATGAACTGCGGAGAGAAGACCGCAGGTGAACTTTGCAAGCCCACCGAATTCAAGTGCCGCAGCGGAGACCAGTGTGTGCCCGCCAGCTTCCAGTGTGACGGAACCAACGACTGCAGCGACGCTTCTGATGAATTCGGTTGCCGTCAACCGGAAGTTGTCCAGCCCCCTGAGACCAACAAGACCGTTCCCGCTGGATCTAACTTCAAGCTCACCTGCCGTGCTGTAGCCGTTCCCGAGGCTTACATCAACTGGCGTCTCAACTGGGGACCTGTTTGCGACCCTCCCCGCTGCCTCCAGACCTCCGAAGGTGGCGTTGGAACTCTGACCGTTAACAATGCTCAGTGAGTAATTTCTACGAGGTCTAAAATTGAATTACTGCTTGTTTCAGACCTATGGATGAGGGAGCATACAGTTGCGAAGCCATCAACGTCCGTGGGCGCGTCCTCGCCACACCCGATTGCATCGTCCGCATCGTCAATATCCCTGCTCCGACGCTCGCACCTCCTCCACCTCAACCCCAGGTGAACTGCGACCCTCGCGGCTCTGCTTCCTACTACCCCGACTCTCGCGGACAGTGTCCTTGCAAGGTAACTTGGACGATCCACATTTTCGAATTTTTATATTGTTTTCAGCCTTTGGTCACCGGTCCTCAATGCAACCAGTGCGCACCTGGAGCGTTCCAGCTCTCCGAGAAGGCCCCTCAAGGATGCATCAAGTGCTTCTGCTTCGGAGTCACCAACCAGTGCCAATCCTCGCGTTGGTACCGCACCAAGGTAAGTGATTTATGAGAAATTCCAAAAGAGGACATGTTTTTGTGTTACCTCTTTTTGTAAATTTCATGTTTCGTCATCCATGTATTAATTGTTCTATTTTCTCGTGGTCGTGTTCAGGACATCGCTTGTGTAAGTACAGAATCCAAGTTTTACCGTTCCGCTTATTACCCTTTTACCTATTCCTCATATCCATTCTTCTCTCACATGCTCTTTTCCTATGCTAACAACTTATCCCGGTGGTTTGTGTGGTCCTTTATGTCTGTGGGTCCATTTTACCGTTTCCCATTTCCGTTTACCTCTGTCCTTCTCAGATTTAAAAAGCCGAACATAACATTGGATCTTCTTTAGGAAAAGCTCATGTTCTCTGGAGATGCCGAAGGAGTCACCCTTTCGGACATTGACGAGCGCAACATTCGCCAGAACGAGCGATTCGACTTCAACCAACCCGGCATGCTCACCTACACTGGAAACCAGTACGAGCCAATCTACTGGCGTCTGCCCCAGCGATTCCTTGGAAACAAGGTCACTGCTTACGGAGGAAAGATGTCCTTTGAGGTTCAGTACTCTGGGTCCGGAGGTCTCAGCCAGGAGCCCGTTGTCGTCTTGAAAGGCAACAAAATCACCCTCGTCCACCGCCAGCGCGACCAGGACCGACTCTTCTCGTCTGACCGACCAGTCAGAGTGGAAGTCGATACTTTTGAAGTAGGAAAACTCCAATATTTTGTCTGTATAACTTGGCATCGTTTCAGAGCAACTACGAACACCAAGACGGACGTCCTGCGACTCGCGAGGACCTCATGATGGTTCTTGCTGACCTCGAAGGCTTCATGATCCGTGCGAAGCACGTCGACAACCAGCGTTCCACCAGGTTAGAATTTGTTTATTTATTCAAACAATAAGTTAGGGCGCGCACGAAGTGGTTCCAGATTAGAATTTGTAGCTCGCGCTCATGAACGTCGTCGATATTCAAGTGCCCTTTGAACTGTTGCATAAGAGCTTCGCCCAACGTTGTGAAAGTCCCGAAGACACGCGTTTTGGCCGAAAAGCGCCATCTGGTTCTGCGTCCTTTGACCACTCGCTTCCGTCTGTAGAGGACTAGGAATTCCATCGCGTCGTAGAAATTGCGTCTTTTAGCGATCGAGTCGATTACTTCGTTCAGCAGCCGCTCTAATTCCTGTGATTCGCGTCTGACCGTCTCGTATTCGATGGGCGTCAATTCTAAACCTTAATTCAATGATTAATTTCTGCGCCAAGGTGAACATTTTCTTGTTTTTCCATCAACAAGTAATCATCCACATTCCAACAACAGACGTGAGATATATATGAGTAAGGTCCCGAGGGAGCTGTGTTTTTGTAGCATGGGAAATCCACGTAAGCGCCGCTTAGAGGTTTGGTCCAAAGTTCACCTGTCCTGCCATCGAACGCACGTTTTAATTTGTATTTGATGACAGAGCGGCTTATCCGCTTAAATCCCTTTCATCTAAGCCCTTAAACACAAGGCTCTAATCTTAGCCGATGTACGTGTTACGTAAGCACCCATTTCCTTCGAGTTTTTCGCTTTTTCCGAAAACGCAATTTTCAAAAGAATTTTCGCGCGTCAAAAAACAAGGAATCCCTTCTGCTCGACGGCGGTTCTGGAGCTTTAATTTGGCTGCTTTGTTTGCTTTCCGAAATTATTTCCATGGAAACAAATAAGCTCTTTCAAACATGACAAGCATGTTATGGAAACGCGGATTAAAAAATCCAAAAACTGCTTTCGGGCAACTTACCATGCTTGCTAAGCTGCATGACCATCGTGGGACACTTCATCATCCAGCTATGGCAGACAGTTTCGCAGAAATAGGGGTAGTGGTTGCGTATATTCCACCAGAGCTTCGGGATCATATCGAGCTCGTAGGCAGTAAGTGCAAGAACTTTTTCTTCCTGCTGGGCCTGCTTCGTGAGCAGAGTGGCTTTGCTAGGGAGAAAAGGTAACCGGATGCCGAGTTTCATTTTGGTCCCGTTCATGGCAGCGATGAGTTTGCCGATGACAGGGAAGAGGACGGCGCTACCTGGAAGAGCAATCGCGGAGATATTACTAGTTAATAGTGACTCTTTTACCTAAACAATATGGCGCTGCCGGCCGCGCAACAAGCGTGAATAAATCTGTTGCGAATCACACGCGCGCGTCGACGCGACTAAATCGGCATTCAGTTCTCATGACAACCGCTTGAGAATTGCTATTATCACTTTTTTATTCATTTGGACACATTGCCCATTTGAGAACATTTAATTAATATTTCCCTCCTTTCACCCTTTGCGCGCGCGAGAGGGGATGGAGTTGGCGGTGAACAGAAGCGCAACTGAGATGAGGCGAGGCGCTAAGTGACGAGATGCTGACAAACGACGACAAATCCTGATTAACGCGTTCGCTGTTTGTAGTCTCGGAGACGTCAGCTGGGAGATCGCCGTCGACCGCGACACCCAAGGCGAACTTGCCCTTGAGGTCGAGCATTGCTCATGCCCTCCAGGTTACATGGGACTCTCCTGCGAAGACTGCGCTCCAGGATACGAACGCTCGGGACAAGGACCTTATCTCGGCACCTGTGTACCTGCCCGACCTCGCGGACCGACCTGCTCCGCCGGAGCGATTACCACCCAGGCGTCCTACGGCGGTCAATGCCAATGCAAACTCCACACCACGGGTAATATTAAATGCCGTTTCCTAATTAAATTTAATGTATTAATCGTTAAGGACCACTTTGCGACCAGTGCAAGCCGAACAGCTTCCACCTGGCTCCCACTAACCCTCACGGATGCATTCCCTGCTTCTGCGCTGGAGTCACCAAGGACTGCCAGTCTTCGAGCCTTCGCCGCGATCAAGTCATCCTCGACTACGGACGTGGAGACCAAGACCAACTGCAACTCAAGTCTAAGGACCACCGTAACCAGGTCTCTCCTCGCACTCAGGCCAACATCGCCTATGGTGCCATCAACTTTGACCGCTTCGATGAGACGCCCGGAACGACCCTTTACTGGAGTCTGCCCGCCAAGTTCCTCGGAAACAAGGTCACCGCCTACGGTGGATACCTCAAGTACACCTTCCGGTATTCGGGAGATGGTCGTCTTACCACTGATCCTGATGTGATTATCCGCGTACGTTGATATGGTAGTTTTACAGTGTCTTTATTTCTCTTGTTTAGGGTAACGACATCACCTTCCAGTACACTCACCGTCAGCAGTTCACCCCTGACCGTGAAAACACCGTCGAGATCAAGATCGTCGAAGATAGCTTCCACCGAACCAACGAGCAGGCCGCCACCCGCGAACATCTGATCATGGCTCTGGCTGATCTGGACGAAATTCTCATCAAGGCCACCTACTTGGACGACTGCTCCCAGTCTTCGCTTGTCAGCGTTTATCTGGACTACGCTACTGGACACGGAAATGGACTTACCGCTTACGAAGTCGAACAGTGCCGTTGTCCGCCTGGATACCAAGGAACTTCTTGCGAAGACTGCGCTCCCGGCTACTCGCGCACCGGAGGAGGACTCTACCTCGGCCTCTGCGAGCGGTGCGAGTGCAACGGCCATGCCTCGGAATGCGACAAGGAATACGGATTCTGCGTCAGCTGCCAACACAACACTGAAGGAGAACATTGCGAACGTTGCAAACCTGGATTTGTCGGAGATGCGCGCCGTGGAACTCCCCATGACTGCCAGCCTGCTGCCACTCGACCTCCCTGCCAGTGCAACAACCACTCTCCTCGCGGATGCGACTCTTTCGGCCGATGCTTGGTAATAGCTCATAAATAATCATTTTTATCCTCGATTTGTTTTCAGTTCTGCGAGCACAACACCGAGGGAGTTCACTGCGAACAGTGCAAGAAGGGATTCTATGGCGTTGCTACTCGTGGAACTCCATACGACTGCACTCCTTGCCCATGCCCGTACGTGTCGCTCATCTCTTTGACTTTTAATGTGCTTTTCAACTTTTAGAAGCGCTTCCGAATGTTTCCTTGACGCTCAAGGACAAGTTCAGTGCCGCAACTGCCCCGCTGGATACGCCGGACGTCTCTGCAACGAGTGAGTCTCCGTTTGGGTTAATGGGATCTTACAGCGGATTCTGTTTTCTTAGATGCGGACCTGGATACGCTCGTAGCACGAAGCCTCAGAGCCGCGACTGTGAGCCGATCGGACGCGTTAAAGTGGACCGGATCGACTTCGTGCAACAGCCAGAAGGTGAACATGCTTTGCACCACAGCGCGGGGCGTCGTCCACGTCGTCGCCGCTACCGTGTGCGAAGCCACCGCAGACAGTAATTTTGCTTCGCAGCTAGAAACACGTTTAGCCAGACACTCAAATTTATCTCCACCAATTTATTTTACCATTCATATAACACACACCGATGATAACCAACCAGTTCATGACCACTACTCGTTTAACCTTAATCCTCGTTCACAAACAAGGCACCAAAGGCATCTTGCTGTGTTCTCTGCTGCCCAGTGCAGTCGGTTCATGGCGTGGGTTTTTGAGTCCTTTTGTCCATATTCGTTTGTTCCTTGTCGGTATTTCTTACCCACTCAGCTGCCACAACTACATACATACATAGAGCAACGTCTAGCAATACATTTTAAACTCGTTTGTTTTGCTTTGTCCGTCCGCTTGTGTTTTCTTTGCGTTTCTTCGTTGTTGACTCGTCTCCGACTACTCGCCTCTCTGTCTAAATTCACTCTACCGATCGTCCATTTTCACATGGAAATCAGTCCTCTCCGCATAATTGCTTAATATCTCTACGTGTGTGTGTGTCTTCCACTCGTTTGTTGCGTCGCTCTGAAAGATGCCGTTTAATAAACGTTCAATTCAATGTTCGACTACACTCCGTGTGATTCACGATTTTGGCTTACGGGTGTTGCTTCGGTTGGTTGGTTGCGGTTGCTGCACTTTGGTCATCAAGCGTTCAATTCTTATATTCGATCCTTTCTGCAGCCCATCTTCGCGTCGAAATCATCGAACCGAAGCATCTGAAGATCGTTCAGGGCCAGCGAGCCAAGTGGGTCTGTCGCGTCGTTGGACACCGGGTATACTAATACTTTTCCACGATTTTCCCTAAGTTGTCCCCTCCTCTTTTTAGCCTCCCGGCCCCGTCAACCTTGTCTGGACGAAGGTCGGAAGCAGCTCTCTTCCCGCAGGAGCGCAAGTCCACGATGGCCGCCTTATCCTGGACTCCGTCGAGATGGCCGATAGTGGTCAGTACAGGTGTACGGGCACCTCCCCCCACCACATTGGAACGGATGACGCCACTCTCACAGTCAGCGAAGGTTTGTTCCCTCTCCCTCTTGTATCACCTATCCTCTCGCTTTAGGAGGACAACCCCCTCAACCCTACATTGAGCCTCCCCATTTGCGTGTCCCTGAGCGTAACCCGGCTAAGTTTGTCTGCCACGTTATGGATGTGAACAAGTGTGAAGTCACTTGGCACAAGGAATACGTCGGAGGTCCTCTTCCCCACGGAGTGTACCCACAAGGAGATATTCTCCAGATTCCATCGGTCCTCCCTGAGCATGAAGGTCATTACATCTGCACTGCTATCAATGAGTACGGTTTGGGTCGCTCGAACCCTGCCAAGCTTGAAGTGATCAGACGTAAGCAAGTGGTTTTTTGATTGTTTTTAACGTCAACTTTCCAGCTGTGGAACCACCTCGCGTTGACCCTGTTGAGCAGACCGTCAATGACGGAGACAACGCTCGTTTCCGCTGCTGGGTGCCCAACAACCCTTCAGCCGTTCTCACGTGGAAGGCTCAAGGAGGCCGTCCTCTGCCTCCTGGGGTCGAAGAGAACCAAGGCTATCTGAACTTCCCCCGTGTTTCCCAACACCACGTCGGAGGATACGTCTGCACCGCTACGGACCCAACTAACCAGAATCCTCCTCTCGACTCTGTTCCAGCTACACTGAACGTACGTCAGCGTAAGTTTCACCTGATCTCGCAGCTAGGAAAATTTTGCGAACATGATTTTAGCAGAAAGTCCAGTGATTGATCCCCCAGAACAGGAAGTCAACGAAAATGAGCCAGCTCGCTTCCGCTGCTGGGTTCCTGGAAACCCCAACGCCAGGCTCCGCTTCTCCAAGCAAGGAGGCGCTCTTCCTTATGGAGCTCAGGACCAACAGGGACAGCTGAGTATTCCTCGCGCTCAAATGGCGGACGCTGGATCCTACATCTGTACGGCCGATGACCCTCACGGCGGAGCTCCTCGCGACTCCAGTCCTGCCATTCTCCGCGTGAAAGCTCGTGAGTTGCTCTATCTGCGTTTCGATTTACTTTCTCTTACTTCGCATGCGCCGCAGGTGCTTTTGCGTTGTGGATTGACGGGAGGTTTTCGCTAAAATTGATTTGAATTTCTGAGATATTTCACGGAATCTCCGGAAATTGTTGCTATGCAAAAGATCCTTTGGATTCGGGGAATCCGCACATTCGGTTTTCAAATGATTTAGAAGCTGTAATTTTGACATTTCCAGTTCCCGTTTTTTCCATATATAGACCGATAAGCATGAAATACTGAAAATCGATCGACTTCAGGATTTTCAATTTGTTGAATCTGTCTAGCTATCACATATTTCCTAACGTTCTCTTCACATTCCTCGTTTCCAGCGCAAGGACCCATCATCGATCCTCCGCAACAGGAAGTAAGTGAAAACGAACCTGCCCGCTTCCGCTGCTGGGTCCCTGGAAACCCCCACGCCCGTCTCAGCTTCTCCAAGCAGGGTGGACAACTTCCCCATGGCGCTCAAGACCATCAAGGACAACTTACGATTCCTCGCGCCCAGATGGGAGATGCTGGAAACTACATCTGCCACGCTGAAGATCCTAGCGGAGGACCCCCTAGGGATTCCACACCCGCCAATCTTAAAGTTCGCGGAGGACGTATGTTATCATTAAAAAAACGTTTATAATTTATGAGTTTTTAGCCATCAAACCCGAAGTGGACCCACCATCGCAGATCGTCACTGCCGGTAGTCCTGCTGAATTCCGGTGCTGGGTTCCTGGAAACCCCAACGCTCAGCTTCGCTGGTCAAAGGAAGGCCGGCAACCGCTGCCACCTGGTGCTGTTGACCGCGACGGCATTCTTAGCTTCCCTCAGACCAGAACCGGAGATGGTGGAGATTACGTATGCACTGCCTTTGACCCTCACACTCGCCAGCCTGTGGACTCCGACCCTGTTACCCTTCAAGTGAACACCGGAGACGTCCAGGCCGCTCCTTTGAAGCCTCTTGTGGACCCTCCAGAGCAGACCGTCAACGAGAACGAAGATGCCACGATTCGCTGCTGGGTGGAGAACCACCCGAACATCCATCTCCGCTGGCGCAAGGAGAACAACCAGCCTTTGCCGTACGGATCCCACGAACGTGACGGAGTTCTGACCATCCGTCGTGCCCAGCACGCCGACGCCGGAAACTACATCTGCTCCGCTGTCGACCCAATGACTCGTGCTCCCGTGGACTCTGACAAGGCTCGTGTTAATGTTGTTTCGGAAGGACCTGCACCGGTTGTCACTCCTCCCCATCAGACCGTTGACGAAGGAGACCCAGCCACGTTCCAGTGCTACGTCCCAGGCGGTGGAGATTA
Source organism: Steinernema scapterisci (assembly GCA_000757745.1). Classification (NCBI taxonomy): domain Eukaryota; kingdom Metazoa; phylum Nematoda; class Chromadorea; order Rhabditida; family Steinernematidae; genus Steinernema; species Steinernema scapterisci. Next base: position 87,819 of record KN167138.1, read on the forward strand.
CGAATTCAAGTGGGGCTTCCGCACTCCGGGTGGCAGCCTTCCAGAAGGTGTCACCGAGGAAGACGGAGAACTCATGGTTCACCGTGCCAAGCCTCACCACTCTGGACAATTCTACTGCTCGTACGATGGTCCTGATGGCAGGCCAAAGGTTTCTCAGCCCGCCACCCTGGAAGTTGGAAAGCGTACGTTCCCAAAATGTGTTTATGGTGATTTCTGATTTCTTGTTTAGCTGGAGGACCTCCAAGGCCCGTTGCCACTCCTCCTGAACAGACCGTCAAGACCGGAGCTCCTGCGCGATTCCACTGCGATGCCCACAGTCCTACTCCAGCTCAAATCCAGTGGGGCTTCAAGGTTGCTAACGGACCTCTGCCCGATGATGTCCATCAAGAAGGCGACGACGTCGTCATCGACTCAGCGGACGAATCTAACATTGGAATTTACGTGTGCACTGCTACCAACGAGCACGGGACCGGAGAAGCTGACCCAGTACGTCTTGACGTTAGCGATGGTGAGTTTCCTGACTTTGTCCGCCTCAGTTTCAATATGATTCTTTCAGATGAAATTCCACCGACTGCTCGCGTTGAGCCCCGCGTCTGGAACGGACAACCCGGAGAAACGCACAAGTTCAAGTGCCATACCACTGGAGTCCCTCCACCACAGGTGTCATGGACTGGTCCTGACGGAGGCGAGCTTCCTCACAATGTTCGCGACATTGGTAACCAAGAAATTGAACTCGTGGATGCCACCACCGAAATGAACGGAGAATACACCTGCATCGCAGTCAACATTGTCGGCGAAGCCTCGGATACTGGAACCGTTAACATCGGCCCTTCGCTTGCTATCAAGACCACTCCCTCCGGGCCTCGTATTGTGCTCACTGTTGGAGAGCCTCTGGAAGTAAAATGCGAAGCGTTCGGCGAGCCCGAGCCTGAAGTGGAATGGCTTCAGTAAGTCATCAATTATCGCAAAACGGTTGCTCTAGTGGGAATGTTTTTCAGCGACCCTGGACCAATTCGCGGAGATCTCCCGGACGACTTCAAACCAGTCACCATCTCCGAACAGTTCATCCGTCATCCGGCCGTTGGATTGGGCAACAGCGGAGTGTACACGTGCCGTGGGTTCAACTCCCACGCGTCGGCGACAAAGGACATCCACATCGAAGGTATGACAAAACAGCTGAGAAATTCGATTAATTTCGTCATGATTGATTTCAGTTGTGCAAGCTTCGAAAATTGCGACCGTTTCGATCCTTGGCGGAGCGGTACAGTACTTCCAGGAAGGAGAACCCGCTGAGCTGGTTTGCACCTCCACGGGACCTTCGCTAGTGGAACGTCTTGAATGGGTCCGCGTCGATAACTCGCTCCCATCGGAGGTTGAGGACCACAACGAACCTGGATTCCTCCACTTCGGCAATTTCAAGGTACCTCACTAAATCTGTTTGATGGGGTTTAAATGGTGAATGTTCAGAACAGCTACGCTGGAGAGTACGAATGCCGTGGATTCCGTAACAATGAAGTCATCGCTACTTCTTCGGTTAAGATCTACCCCGACGGACACGCTGATGCCGACCAGCCTCGCGTTGAAATCACTTCTCCTCGTGTGAAGGTTGTCAACGAGGGCGAATCCATTATTCTCGACTGTATTGTCGAAGGTAAGATATTTTTGCGCTTGTCTGTTCCCTTCTAACACCTTTAACTCTGTTGTGTTCTTTCTAACATCGTTAACAATCTGTGGTTGTGGCTTTAGATCGTCAGATACCGTACACCATTCAGTGGATGCACTCAAATGACGCCGTGAGATCGCATCCGGTAGCCAGGGGCCAATACCTTCCACTTCGACGGATTCCGCTGTATCGAAGCGGTTTATATTGGATTCGGGTCAAATATGACAGCGGCCACGTTTACGACAGTCCTCCAGCATGGGTGATCGTGCGACAGCGATCGATCGACGGTTAAGTTACCATAATCCATTACTAACTGGGGTCACGTACAAAGCAGCACTAACCACATTTAACACTCCGATCACTGTTCCGTGAATGAGATCTTTAGTAGAAGAAATCTTGATTTTAGGAGACTCGAACAAGGGCATCAACTACGACTGGGCTCTGCTGCGCAGTGGAAGCTTGATTCGCCGCCTCGGATCCGAAAGCCAGTTGGTTGTGAAGAAGGCCGATCCCACGAACGATTTCGGTGTTTACCGATGTGAAGTTGAAGACGACAATGGACAGCATATTGGCAATGCCTACGCCGCTGTCACTGTTGGCCACAGCTCACCCGAGTGTCCGTTTTTAGATTATTTTACAGGGCTAAATTGAAACGCAATAGGAGTCATCGCCTTTAGGAGATAGGGGAAATTAGTTGAGAACCAAAGAATGGTCATAATGAGAAAACTCGAGTCAGGCTAGGAAAAAATGGAACATGCCAAATTGACACCTTTGCTGACTTTTTCACTTTTAGCCCCTCAAACTGTCCGCTTCGACGACAAGTCCGATGCCAGCTTTGTCTGCCCCGTGTTCTCAGTTCCTGGAGCCGTTGTCACTTGGGAGAAGGAGAACGATCAGCTGCCACCTAACGCTGAACCCCACGGAAACCGCTTGCAGTAAGTTTCTTGTTGGTTGACGGTTTTCACGAATTCCTTGCTTTTCAGCATCAAGGACTTCGACGCCTCCGCCGCTGGCATGTATGTCTGCCGCGTGAAAGTTGACCACAACACCGCAGAGGGATACGTTGATGCTCAGATTTACGGTAGGCTTCGTTTGCGCGAGTTCTGTGAGTGAGCGTGGGAGTTTCAGTTCCGGACTCGATCATCCAAGTCAGAACAGCGGCCAGCACTGAATCCTTCGTGCTCGGTGAACGCGCCTGGGTCGACTGCGTCGTGACCGGAGACCCGAACGCAGAAGTGAGCTGGTCGAAGGAGGGAACTGACCACCTGCCTTCCAACACCCAGGTAAGCAAAGAACCCACTTCACTGTCCAGTCCAGTCGTCCCGAAATCTTATTTATGTGATTGTCAAAGTTACTTGTCTTGCAGACGACACCATACGTAGATAATGATCCGATCTGCGGAAATGTACGGAATCTTCGAATAAGTTCGCACTCCGAAGCCGCCGTTTCAGGCGGCTTCGCTCTTATTTGCATGTGCTTCCTAGAGTCCGTAGATTAGCATGTGCATCGCACCCTCCCTCTCTCCCTCCCGACTTTTTTCCGTGTTCTTCTCTGCATGCCCTGCATGAACCCACGGTTTCTATAGTTGTTGCTGTTTCAGGTCACCGGAATCCGGCTGCAGTTCACGCAAGTCATGGAGGAGGACGACGGAGTCTACGTGTGCCACGCGAGCACCAGCGCCGGCAACCTCGTCACCCGGACTGTCATCAAAGTCGCGCCCTCAAAACGCAAGCGAAAGCATTTACATTCAAATAAGAGGAACCACAGAGGAGGGCACCTGCGGGCGCACAGAAACCGCAAACAACGCCAGAACTCTGTGTTCGGTAGCTGGTCTGAGTCGCACTAGAACTGTGTATCTCTATCTAGCGCCGTCTAGAGTGGATTGTGTGTGATTTCCACGGTTTTTCGAACCCACGCGTCTCTTCTCCTTTTCCTTTTACTACTTATCTCCGCAAGCTCTCTCTTCGTTCCCAAATTCACCTACTATTCTCCCCGTGAATCAAGGCACTTATCACTGCCCTGCACTTTCCCTTCACTCCCTTTCACCACCACTTCCTGCCTTTTTTCAGAGTTTTATTTTTGGTGCTGTGCATATTTTACCAACTTAAAAAACCGGCACTTAACGCGGTTTTCCAGTTTTTCGTGTTGTATGTTAATTGTGTTGAACTTCTACTGTAATACAAATAAAAAGATCTTAAGCATTGTTTGTTGTTCGTTTGCTGTTCGGTGTGCCTTTTAACTCAACGTAGAAGAGAGAGCCCGATGGAACATTTGCCACAGTTCATTTTGGAGAAGAGACGCACTTTTGTGAGCATCAGTTCAACCCACTCAGACAGACCGTAGTTTCGCGGAGGCGCTGTTTGCGGTTTCCCAGTCGGCACCTTATATACACACACTGCATTACAGTGCACATACAGACAACATCTCAGAGGCGCTCTCAGTTTGCTGTTTCGCTTTAGCCATGTTTCAAGTTTAGGTGTTCAATTCCCTCAGGATCAGGCGATGCACGCACTACCGATCATCCGAGCCGTGGGAGAAGAGGTATGTGACCGAGGTTCTCGCGGTGCCGTGTTTCAGACAGGCCATTTGCAGGTGAATCTCGCTTGCCCCTCAACAATGGCGAAGGGTGTGCCCGGAAAAGTGACTTGGGAGAAGGTCGACGGGGATCTGCCGTTCTCACACAGGATCAACAAGGGCGTTCTCGCGTTGAATAAGGTGACAAAGGAGGATGCCGGAATGTACAAGTGCACGACGGAGACCAATGGACTGGCGTCCGTGACTCATGTGGCGTTGGAAGTGACAGGTAACTGATGTATGCAATGATTGGTTGTTTATGCGTTTTGGCTTAGATTTCGTGCCTCAATTCAACGGAATTGGCCATCTGGAAATAAAGCCACTGGACGACAGTAAGTGGCAGGATTTCGACGTGGAGCTGTCGGTGAAGCCGAATGTCAGGGAAGGTGAGCGACGAACATCCGAGTCTTCAAGATGCCTGCAACTCTGTTTTAAACCACGGGCGCCTAGCGCAAAAATGATCGAATTCAGTTGCTGAGGATGTTGTGTGTCTGCCGTTGGCCAAAAGGCTACTCAGCACCATTTTGCGCGAAGAACGACTGCGCGCAATTTTCACTCCCGTTTTGAACGCCACAGTTGACGGTTGAACTTGAACAGCTTGTATATGCATCGGATTTTGCGGAGGTCGTCGCTGCGACGCTTGATTTGGAATGCATTAAACTTTGTTCTTAATTTCTTCATTTACAGGACTGATTTTCTACACCGAAAAAGCAAGCCCTCACTCCGAGAAGCCCGAAAACTTCCACAGCGCTGGCCTACGTGGTGGAAAAGTGTTTTACAAGTACGATGTCGGAGATGGACAAGGTATACCTGTCACCTATTTTTGGAATCAATCCTTGATGTTCAGTCGAACTCGTGAGCAAGGACCGAATTCGAGTCGGTGAATGGCAAACAATCCACATCAAAAACAACCTCGAGAAAGGTGACATTTGAGGGCGAACACAAGAAACTAACGAACGTCTCTTTTAGCCACTCTTACTGTGAACTCATACGATCAGACGGAAAAGCCTAACCCAGGAACTCCTTTGTCGCCGGTCGAAAGCCGAAATGTGAATTTAGGCGGACTGAATAGGATCGACATACGCAAGAATCATGTGGGCGTCCACAAGCCATTCATAGGTATATACACTTATACCTTTGTGAGTTGCTAATGTCATCGGGTGCATTTTAGGCTCGATCAGCCAGATGCGAATCAACGGAGAACCTGTCGACCTTGGGGAGAGCACGAAACGCGACGATGACGTGAAGCAGACCCATGTCTGCACGGAAAACCCTTGTCAAAACGGCGCTGAGTGCACTGTGGCAAATGTCGAAAAGGGCTACACGTGCTCGTGTACCTATGGTTACAACGGAGATGTTTGCCAGTTCAAGGATGGCAGTTGCAGCAGTACAAGTATGCATTTGTTTACTCCGCATTCTTAATCTCACGTTTCAATTCAGAAGTATGCCAGTACGGAGGCGTCTGCATGAATGAAGAGTGCTTGTGTCCCTACAACCGGCGAGGAGAAAACTGCGAAATCGAGAGCGACGATCCCCTTACGGCGGCTCAGTTCGACGGGGAAACTTCGTATGTTTCGTTCGATGCTCCGGATTCATTGAAGAATTTTTCGGTAAGTGCATTTTTTTTCGAGGATGTGACATGGGCGCTGATGGCATTTGCTTTCATTGATCGTCCATTCCATTAATTTGGTTGCAGAAAATCGGCGCAAATTTATTGTGAACGTTGCTGAAGAGGAAACGCGTGGGGAGACACTTGCGACTTTCCTCGTTGCACAGACGTTTTTGATTGAGGAAGCCATTAAAGTTGACGCGTTTCAATGAGGGAAATTTTCTGGAAGCACTAAAAGAAAAAAATTGTGTTTGGTTTTTGAAAATCACGTGGCAACTTTATATATGAGAATGACAAGAACAAGCACTAATTTTGGTTTTCTAAACTCTGTTCATTATACTTATTCAAGTATTTTTGTACATTGTCCATTCCTGGTGAATGACGCAACCTCTGTTTCACCAGATAATAATTTCAGATAATGATGAAACTGCAACTAAAGGACACCGTAAAGGACCAGCTAATTGCATACGTGGGATCTGACTATAACCCGCGAGTATCACACGTTCTCGGACTCGCTGTCATCAACGGGAAATTCACCCACATCTACAACAATGGAGATGGTTAGTGATTGGAGATGAGAACGTTAAGGACTGCTGATCTTTCTGTCTAGGACACATGGTGATGGAAGGCGACCAGCCTGTGGTGCCTGGTCGCTCGTACACTGTCGAAGTTAAGAGGAGAGGGCAGAAGAGTGACCTGAAGATCAATGGCAGGAAAGTTGCTCAGTCGAATAGAGTACGCCTTGAACCGTTTGTGCCTGGAACGAAGCTTTTCATTGGTGGATTGGCTCCCGGGGTGCCTGCCAACAGACACCTTGGCACGGTCAGCTCTTTGCATGGATGCATCCACAAGGTACACCACGAGTCTTATGAGTTGGAATCAATTCGACAACATTCAGGTAGTTCTGAACAAGAAAGAAGTGGACTTGCGTGAAGCTGCGGAAACAAATTCGTTGAACATAAAGGTCTGCGGGGAAGAGATTCCAGTGGAGGCTGCATCGAATGTGCGAGAAGATACGGTGAGTGGCACTTTTATGCTTACGTAAAATTCGGTTGTATCTCATCAAACGACAGGCCTTTTCGGGACAGGACACTAGATCAGGATGCATTAAGATATGGCACCTGCTAGTGATTTCAGTAATTGCCTCAACATTAATCAAGTTTCGGTGTTTTTGTGTTCTTGTTTTTTAGCTTTAATTATTCATACAAACGTCGAATGAGGTGACGTGATTGTTATTATCTGGTGCCAGGTGTCTTGAAATACCTGCGATATTCTAGTCTACAGTCGTCTAAAGAATGAGTCATATCCTGAAATTGGGCGTTCAGCTACGTTAGGCTACGCCTGTGTCAAAACAAATGAATTTCAGCAACATATGAATTTACAAAAGCAGCAATTGACTTTTGTTTCTTCAGAACAGGCAGTTATGATCTTTGTTTCAAAACTCCTACGCAAGATCTGTCTTGGAAGGGTTCCGGTCGATTTGAACCCCGGACGATTTGAACCCGGTCGATTTGAACCCA
>KN167142.1:0-10140 GCA_000757745.1 Steinernema scapterisci
GAGAAGATTTATGGGTTTAGTTCTGTCACTCTTTTCTGCTTGTGCGACTCGTATTAGTACTCCTTTTGCATTTGTGTTTTGGCAATTGACCTTCAGTCGCCGTTCGATTGTGCTGTTTGATCCTTTCCCGTTGATAAGGTCATCCGCTGCATGCGCGTCTTTATTTGTCACGAGCGACCAAAACGGCTGACCTTAGGAACGCGCCGCTTAATGCACGTTATCTAGCATGCTCACATGGCATTTTATGGCTAATTCGCGGTTGTAGTTTCCATGTTGGTCTTGCTGGTCTTTGTTACGGTCGCTAGGAAACGCGAAGAAGACGATTTCCGTACGCATGCATGTTGCCAGGACCCACGAACGCGTCTGCTTTATCTGTTCCTACGCTTTGCCACCTTAGAAGACGTGTTTCTATAAGGTCATTTTAGTTTCAGGATGTCCGCCGACGACTACGTTGGAAGCAGCCGCTACTCCCACGAATGGCTCGTCCTCACGCTCGCCGAGGAATCCGAAGAATTCCAGAATCTTCGCAACAGTTCCGACGTGCAGACGGTGGATGTAAAGGAGATCAGCGGGAAGAGTGGATTCTGCTCCAAGATTTACCTCTGCACCGTCCGCTTCACCGATGGACACAGTTTTGAAGCCGTTCTGAAGGTTCCTGAGACCGGAGATATGGCCGCGATTTTGGAAGACACGGATTCTGAGGTAGGCTGGGAGTTTGAATTCGGGGGAAATCTAAGTTTGGGAATTCAGCACAAGTCCATCGACGAAGAATGCATGGCCCTGATGCACCAACGCGAATGCCGCTTCTTCACCGAATTCGCCTCGAAGGTTGACTTTCCAACGCCGAAGGTCTTCGAGTGCGTCAGCTGGACCTCTCTCAAGGATCCCGGGGCCATTCTCATGGAGAGTCTTCACGGCAAATTCGCTCTCGTGGATCTCGTCGACGGATTCAACAAACATCAGCTTCTCTCTATCGCCAAAGACGTAGCCCGATTCCAGGCTCATTTCCTGAAACTCGAGGACAAGTCCTGGATCGACAAGTGCAAACGCTCGATGCACCCGACGGTGCAAGCGTTGTACGTGAACCTTATCGACAACCTGCGCAAGACGGACTACGAGATGTTCGGCCCTGCCGTGGAGAAGATTCTCCCGTACGTCAAGGACCCAGACTTCATCCATCACTGCTTCTACTCGGCCAACGAGGCGCACCACCTCCCTGCGGTCTTTGTCCACGGAGATCTCTGGGTCAACAACGTTCTTTGGAAGAAGAATCCCGACGGATCTCCGGCGAACGAAGTGGCTGCCTACGTCGACTGGCAGCTCAGTCATTCTGGCTGCTTGACCACCGATTTGGCTTCGGCGTTGGTCATCTGCACGGACGCCCACATCCGCCGTCAGTACACCGACGAGGTTCTCCAGGTGTATTACGATACTTTGAAGGCTGAAGCTGGAAACGTCGACTTCAACATTCACCACGTAACTCCTGTTTTACATGTGACCTGACATAAAACTGCCAAATTTCAGCTCAAAAAGCTCTACGAAGTCAACTTCACCGCTCAGGTCTTCACGCTCATGATCTGTATTGGCCATCTCCCTGCTTTGATCGGGCATCTGCCGATGGATGTGCAGGAAGCCCAGATGGAGAAGTTCAAGGTTCGCGTGAAGTTGGCCGTCGAAGATTTGTTGAAGATTGGTTTGCCAAAGCAGTTCCACAAGAAGTAGAAAGTTATGCAAATCGATTTTTGGGTTTCTTTTGTATGATTTTTAGGGTAGTAAATGTATATTATGATCTGTTCTTGGGTTCGCATCTGCAGAGAACGTCGGCCTGTTTATTTGTTCTTCGATTTGAGCTATTTTCCTATAACAGGAATGACACAATCTATGGATCAAAGGCCAAAAAACGGCTGAGTACACACTATTTTGGTTGCTATTTTGCACAGGAATACCTCCATTTTCCCATTTTTCGATTCTCACAGACGTTGCGAAATAATTTTTTGTGAACCCTCTTTGATTGTTTTCGCCATTTCTCTCCGGTCCACGCCCCGCGGTCTCCGCATTGACGTCATTTCTCGCCGACATATAACAGAACCTTCTAATCAGTAATGATCAGTTAAAGTCGGGCATCCCGGCGCTGCTCACCGGTGCTTAAACTGATTAACTTTTTCTTCTTCGTCTTTGTCTTATTTTTCGGGTTTTAGAATCGTTGATAAGAGTTTACATTCACCCAGAACGTCCAAGTGTTTTCTTCTCAGAGTGTTCCTGACCTTGAACAGGTTTGTTTGTCCTTGGTTTGTACTCATTCCCTCGTTCGGACTCCAGATGAGTTCGCGATTCAAAGTTCCATTCTGGTTTCAGAGTTCTTCGACTCGTTCTTTGCACTTCACGTGTTGTGGACCATTCTACGCCGGAAAATGTGTGCGTAGGTTCACCGTTGACACGTTTGGAACTGGTTTGGGTGTGCCAGTGTTCGGAGATTAGTCATAGGCGACATGTATTTAAGGGAATGAGAGGTGGTTTAGTGTGGCCAGGGTCTGCAAGATTCTCTAATCACTCCAATCTAGTCGAATTGTATCTCTAGGTGCACTATATTGTGTAGTTTGTTGTAAGGAGAATCCTGAAAACAAGTCTGAGTACTCGGTCGAGAGTTGTAAATATCTCCTTGGATGTTGGATGACTTTTACGGCAGATCTCACAGCGACGCATTAGCATTGTTTCATTTTCATAAACGGGATTTTCCGCGTTTTTCAAACATCCGCGCCGCCAAACGCCATCAAACAAAATTCTCCTTTCGCTCATTTCTGATTTCTTCGTTTTCGTGATATTTTCCATGCCGTCAATTCCTTGTGCAAAAAAGTGCACCTGTTTTTCGAATCTCCCGTGTGCTATTTGCAAGAATGCCCTTGTTGTTTGTGCTATTCCTGTTTCCCCCCGAGAGCAATCTTTAGTCCTCCCCCCACTTCTATTTCCGTCCTCCCATCCTCTCAAATCGGTCGCCGTCATCGAACTTTGTAGTGCCCCGCTGCTGAGGTCAGATCGCGTAATTTCGTCCCTGCGCTCTGCTGGGAGCACCCGGAAAAGGCGCACTTTTCAAAGACACCCACTGCCGATGTCCGCGCCAACAGCTGTTCCTGTGACAACAAAAACCGGATTTCGTGCAGCCGCGTGGCGCGTATTTAAGTCTTCTCCTAAACGCTATTTTTCAGTTTTCCTGCAAAGAATATTTTCTATGAGCGCTGCTGTCGGTAATCTGAAATGGGTCCTCAGTTCTCTCCTCGAGACTGACCGCCAGTTTGTGTATCACACGAACAAGGCTCAACTTTCCGATGTGAGTGATGATGGATGTGTTTTCGGTCTTATGTTTCTCTTTGACAGGTCTCAGCAACCCGAGATGGGAACGTGTTCAAAGTCCGATTCGATTTCGAGGACAAGAGTGACTACAGTGTGGTCATGAAGATTACCAAGGTGAGCGATTTTGGGAGAGTTCCAGCCTGATTTCTGTGTTTTAGAATGACGCCGAAAGCATCTTTTACGAGAACTACAGTATACCCAGCGAGTTCCCCATGCCCCGTTATTACGGGCATCTAAAGAACGTCCTTCTGATGCAAAATGTGGACAGCTTCGGCGCTAAACAAGAATTTCAAGTTGGACTTAACAAGCAGAAGGTAGGAAGAGGTTCGAATGACAATCTAAGGAACTTGATTTCAGGTCTACAACCTAACTGCTCATCTCGCTGATCTCCATGGATTCCACCTGATCTCGCCGGCTTCGCAAGCATCCGAACTCCCAGATTCGAAGCCTGTTACGGTGGAAGAGTTCCAGAAGGCTGCCGGCAAGCTGCCCAACCTGCTCTCCACCAAGGACGTTCTCCTGATAAGTGCTTATCTCAAATTCGTCCCAACGACCGCCTCCGATCTCAAAACCGTTTGCGTTCACGGGAACTTCACCTCAGAAAACGTTTTCTGGGCTAAGGACGAATTAGACCACACTTCCAATAGAGCGGCCGCCGTTGTGGGTTGGAGTGGAGTCCATTTGGGTAAGAATTCCTGAAATCTCTCTCATATTAAAGTGTATTTTTGAAGGCTCCCCAACGGACGATCTCGCCCAGCTCCTGATCTCCTGCGTCGACCCCGACGAACGTCTCTTCATCCAAAAGGACGCCGTGGAGCTGTACTACAACTCCCTCAGATCTCATCTCCGTCAATCCGACGATCTCATGAGCAGATTCACCTTGTCTCGGGTAACTTTAGATCGCTTCGAACTGTCAACTGAAATCCAATTTCCAGGTCCTCAAATGCTTCAAAAGGAGCTTCGTCGACCAAACCATCAAGTTCATCGTCAAGCTTTCAGAATTCGATTCCGAGAAGGGCGCTGATAAGGCCAAAGGTGTGGCCGAGGCGATCCGAGCAAAACTGGAGATGCGGGCTCGTTTCGCGTTGATGGAGGCGAGGGAGCTGATTCTGAAGATGGACCTGTAGATGGAGTCCGTTATGGCTGTAAATAGCACTTTTAAGTTATGAATAAAAAGAAGATGGGATCATAAAATATAGGGACCAGCGACAAGCAAGTGACAAAGTTTGCATGATCTGGAATGGCGTTGGACGGTACAGCGGCGATCGGCTTTTTCGAGATTCTGCGCAGCGCTTAGGAACTTCGACGATTTTGCCGCTGAGAATCTTGCTGAAAATCCCAGAAAACCGTTCTGATTTCGCCGCCTCTATACGGCGGTCGGACACAGAGCACAAAAATAAACGACGAAATCGTGCTAAATTTGTGCTTATCGATCGAATCTGCCGCGCTTCAGCTTGCCTCCCACTGACTCGCAATCTTGTGAAATCGCTTTCGAGCACCTTTAAAAGCTCCTCTGAACTCATTTTCACTTCAGCATTTCCTCGATGGACACGAAATTCATCGGCGAATCGAAGTTCTCCTGGGAGTTCGTCCTCTCGAAGCTCGAAGCTCACGATCCGGAGTACAAAAAGGCCGCCAACGGGAAAAAATGTGTTGACGTGAGTTGTGTTTGCGCTTGTTTTCGCCGGTTGAATCGTGATTTTCAGATAACCGCAGTGGATATCAGCGGCGGAAAAGGATTCCTATCGAAGATCTACAAGACCACGATCGCGTTCGACGATTCCACGAGCTACGAAGTCGTCCTGAAGGTCCCAGGAATCGAATCTCTCCACCAAGTTTTCGACAATTTCGGCAAAGATGGCGGAGAAAAACACGTGAGTTGGTGTCGTCGGTGTGGGAGCGGGAGGAGAACTTGAGCGTTCGGTCCGCCGTCGCAGGATTTTGTGTTTTGCCCTCTCGAAATTCAGCGTTTTTGTGTTTCAGGACGCCCCGGAGTTATCGGAAGACCACTTCGTCATCAACGTCCACAACCGAGAATGCGATTTCTACAATTTCTTCACGGACTGCGGGGCGCCACTCCTGAAATCTTACCACGCGCAGTACATCACCGCCGAAGAACCCAACGGATGCATCCTAATGGAAAGCGCCGTCGGCAAAGCTTCCGTGGGAACCTTTTTTGAAACGTACACCAAGGATATGGTAAGAATACCTTAGATTTCAGCTTTTAAACTGTTTTTTTAGATCTTCAAAGTAGCCGAGCGCCTCGCCCACATGTCCGCCTATTCCCTCTTGAATCCCCTCGACGAGAAGTACCAATTCGAGTTCTACGACTACGGAAACGTGGGTCCAATGATCCCTCCGATGCTGAAGCAGCTCAGGAGCTACAACGAAGAATGGTTCGGAGGCGCCGTGGATCGGCTTCAGAAGTACCTGATCAACGAACCGTTCCTGAAGTATCTGGTTGTGGGCCACTTCAAGGACGTCGGCCTTCCGCCTGTCCTCGTCCACGGAGACCTGTGGTCGAACAACATCCTCTGGGCGAAGAATAACGAGGATCTTGTGGCCTTCATCGACTGGCAGTTGATGCATAAAGGTTAGCGCGAGCGATTCTTCAACCCATTCTGATCTTTTTCCGTTTCAGGCAGCATGACTTTCGACCTCGCCAGGATCCTGATGGTATGCACGGACGCCGAGATCCGCCGCGAATGTGGAGAAGCCGCCTTCCGCCACTTCTACGATACGTTGCGAGGCCTGATGAGCAAGGAGGGACAGGAAATCGACTTTGGCTTTGATACGGTAATCCCATCTTGCAAAGCCCATCTAATCCAATCCGTTCAGATGATGAAGGACGCCCACGTAACGATGTTTAGCCAGCTCGGAGATCTCCTGTCGATGGTTCCATTCTGCTCAAGCCACCTGGACAAGAATGACCCGAAAGTGGGGAAAGTCCTCTCCAGAGCCAAAGGCGCTTTGGAAGATGTCGAAGGATATCTGCAGGAGATTAAGAAGCGGGATGAATTCGTGAAACCGTGACGTAGATGAATTTATAAATGTTACAAGACCCTTGCCTCGAGAGTTCTCATCTCCGTTCTGAGTCACTTTGTACCCTACAATCTCAGTTTTGTCGCGTAAATACGTGAGGGCTGTCTTAGGACGATCTGTAGAGCCAACTTGTTATTGTTCATGACCCAAAACAAGTTCCGGTCACCGAGATTTCGTCTTTTCCAGCCCATTTCGAAGATACGAGAGCCATGATTCTAAGGCAATCTGCGATCTCTTAGTTAATTGAATGCGCAAGTATCGTGCCGATTTATGGATTCCCAATCTGTTCTGCGTGTGTTTCGGACAGAAGCCGCAAATTCGACGTCAATGTCATTTGTGCGCGGATTGAGGAACTTTTTGACCTCAGAGGAGCGATCTAACTCGCCGTCATATAGCGGTGGGGCTGGCTCATCGGCGCTGGCGGACATTATGCAAACGCGTTTGGTACATCTTTGACGTGAGACGAAAACGGGTTTTTCGGTCGCTTGTCGCAAGTTTCCGTCGATTTCCATCCGAAATATCTGAGAATCTTAGTGGTTTATAATCTCCCGAATCTCATCTCCTAAACTCCGTTTAACCCCATCGCATCTCTCAACCCATCCGATTCTCGACTTTCCGCTGCCAGTTCTCCCCACCTTAATTACCGCCGTTTGTGACGTTTCCTCCCTCCGCGCGCGGCTAATTATAACGTTCTCATCCACAATTCATTCAGATCTTCATCTCAAGCGCAGTCAAATCAACATGCGGAAGTCGCATGCTCTCCTCCTGGGCCTTGGCCTCGGGCTTTCCATCTGCCTCATTGGCTTCTATTTCACCGTCAATTTCCTCCAGAACCAGCGCTACATTCCTCCGAAAGTGGGAGCACTCATCATCCTCGCCTGGTTCATCCTCACTCTCGTTTTGGTCCTCTTCTTCGTGACGACTTTGGCCGTGGTGATCGAGTTCGCGATATCCGGAAAGCGTCAAAGACCAGGTGAGGAGGGAGAGTTGGAAAGTGCAGAAATTGAGTGTTGCAGGGACCAACGAGCAAGAACTGCCGCTCCGGAGTGAAGAAGAAGAGAACACGGAAGGCCGTAAGCGGAGTCCTGAGCGAGATTTGGAAAGGCATGGAGCCGAAGAGGCAAATGGGGAACAACGAGGCTAGGAACCGTGCGAGATTGACGGTTTTGGCTGTGTGTGTCTTGGTGAATCTTCTGATCTGTGTTTTTCACTTTTTGGCGTTTGCTCATTTGAACCTCGAATAAACATTTTTTGAATCTTAGCTTGTGCAGGCTCGAAAGTTTCTCTGAGAGACTGTTCCAAACAATTGGTTGACTTCTTGGGTTTCCATGAGTTCATTGACGTAATCGGCAGGGCATCAGGTATTCCCCGGGCCGTATTTCAATCGAAAAGCACCCGGCTTACACTCCCGCGATAAGCTCGCAGACACGCGGAAACCTGGCGCGCCCTTATGTAATTACTTGGGATTAGCATGAGGATCGATACGCTGCCAGCGAGCGAAGCGCTTTGCAGCGTCCAGATAGGACATAAGACACATATCTGACACACCTCCGTAAACTTGGATTGAGATGAAAAATCCTGATAAACCCTAAATCCCTGCTGATCGTTGTCCTCTGGTTATGATCGTTGACCTGCCTACACTTGCAAACGGTTGCCACACTCTGAAGACGTGAAAGCCTCGTTCAGAGCGCTCCGTGGGATCCTTAGAATGTCACGGTCAGCTCGAGTTTGTAGCTATAATGAGGAAAGAAGTCACGCAATAAGGGTTTTGCACGCCCAGTTTTGTCGAGTTCCTCTGGAGGACTCTCCGGATGGAAGATCTCATTCATTTTGTAGTTGACTTGTTTATGAGATTAGGATGTGAAAATTAAAGTGCAACTATCAAGGCTACAGGTGCATCAAGGAAGCACTTGGTGGACGGATACACCAAGAGGCACAAGGCACAAATTCGAGTTCCAAAGAAACTGCATTTTCGACATAAGCTGAAAGCAGAATCACACTTAATGCGCCATCCAATGTTGCTGAGTTGAAACCGTGATGCTCATTTTCGTGCTTGAGTCCCTTCAATGCCTCGAGCTTAATGTAAGGAAACTCATTAGCGACTCAATTTTGCAGCCTAACTTTTGTAGTAAGCGGAGAAACTCCGCCCATCTCGAAAGGTCTTTAACACATGCTTCCTTACTTCTACTTGTACCTCGTGTCTCACCTATTGAGCACTATGAAAAAAACGCACCTCCGCGCTCTGGGAATTTCCCTGATAGTTTTAGCCATCCCAGTTACAGCTGGAGCTATCTTCCTCACTCACCTGTTTTGGGACCGTGCAACCGTGACGGTTCCGACCTTGATTTCGTCTGGAATCTTCTTTGTGACCACCGTATCCTTAGGAACCTTCTTTCTGTTCCGATCATGTAAGTCGGATGTTCAGCGGGTCGCTCCTCAACGGCCCCAGAAGTACAACACCGGTAAGAAATTGTGTCCTTATTGTGGTCCTGAATTCCAACGTTTAGCCACCACCTCCGTCCCAAAACGAGCGCCGAAGGCCCGAAGAACCCCGATTCCTGTCGTTCAGCGACCCGACGTGTTGGATCTTCCTGGCTTTATTGCGTGATAACGTTGATCGACCAGATTGTATTGTGTTTCCCTGCATAAGGATCATCTGCCTCGGTTGTATTAAAATGTGAAGCTTCAAAGTTATTGGTTTATTTTACGTTTTACAGTTTTAAGAGCCAAAAAGCAAAACTCAGAGTTGTCTAGAGCGAGCGTCTTGCGTCGTGTTTTCAAAAGTTCCCTTTAGCTGTTTTGCCTTTATCGAAAAACAAGACTACCGTAGTCCAGTGAGATGTCAGAGCACCCAACCAGTTGTAGGCCAAACAATGAGAATCTGAACTTGAAATCAGATCAGAATGAGCCATTCCTCTAGTTTTCGTGGACCAGTTCCAATTTCGCTGCAGTTAATTTGCGTTTAATCTCCGGCTTCCTGTGCAACCTTCTTTCTTGCACGAACGTACACAGGTTCAAGGGCAACTTACGTCATTTCTCGTGATCCACTTGCGCGAGACTAATTGATGGAAATTTAGCAAGCAAACGCTTGGGAAAAGCAGTTGGCTAAGAACGAGATTACTTCCCACGGCATGACCGCGCGGCAGGTAAGAAGGGGCAGTGTTGGCCACACCCAGCAACCACCTCCCTTCTTTCAAAAGAGTTTGCGCGTTGTCACACAAACTTCGTTTTTGCCTTTGCCTCTGATCGCTAACAATAACTTAATTTTTTGCGTGCATTCAGAGAGATGCCACAGAAAACCAAGGTTCTCACAGGAGCTCTTCTTCTGACCTTCTCATTGGTCGGACTTACTCTTCTCAAGAAGCTTGGAATCAGCCATGAAATCCTTGTGTGCATCGCGGCAGCTATCTTTATAATCTCCATGATGATACTCGCTGCCAGTCTCTTCTTTGGAGAAAACGTCCTTCCTGCTCGACGACCAAGTTCGTGATCTAACCACAGTTTTCTTTTAACTTGTTGATATTGTTTAGGTTATAATTCGAACATGGTTCGACTGGCAGCTCACCGCATCGAGCTTTTCTCCCCGATCGCCGACTTGGAAGTTTGAGGATGTCCGCCTCGAAGGTCTCCACCTCCCAGATACCTCATTAAACTCTGGGCTTTCGTGTCATGTAGCACGTGTTGAATAAAAAAGTTAATTAAAACTTGCGTTTTCGATTATCCACAACTCGATTTGTAGCTTATTAGGAA
>KN167143.1:30579-63339 GCA_000757745.1 Steinernema scapterisci
GAATGTGTCTCTGGTCGTCTGTCATAAGACGATTAGTCGCGCTGATCACGTATTCATTGTATCCCACTGCGACTATGTAAATCAGGTCCGTGAACAACAAGGCGAGATGGGCGAGCGGTCTAAGGGCCAGTTTAAGGCACCAGTCTCTTCGGAGGCGTGGGTTCGAATCCCACTCTCGTCAAAACCTTTTTAGCACCTTCTCCTAATTTCCGTTTCCGTCCCAAATTCACCCCAATTGACCTAATGAAAACAAATGACTCAAATTATTTGCACATTCCAAAACTGCGTATCACCACGTCAAAACACCCGGTTTGTGTGCTATTTTCAAAAACCACTGTTTATTTATTCTCTGCGTTCAGGGCAGGAGGCAAAGATAACCCCTGACAGTTACAGAAGGGCTTACGGGTTCTGCAATGAAGGTTTACATCGACGTTAGTTTTCCCGTTATTTTGGAATTTTCAAGATTTTTGAGTTTTAGGGATGCTTTATCGGAATGATGGTCGTGGACTTCTTCCTTCAAATCGCCGTCATGACCTATCCTACTTATGAACTCTACAACATGGAGGCCTTTTTCTACATCCTGGTCTCCCTAGCTTCGTTATCCTTGGCTTACAGACTTCTGTTTGGCTGTGTGGCTTCGGTTACTGGCACTGTGGATCATAAAGTTTACGTCTTGTTTTGTGTCGTTAGGGTAAGTTAAGCTAAAAATCAGAGTTTGAAAAGCGATTTTTAGGTACTTCTGTGTCTGTGCCTGTTTCCAGTGATCGCTTTCATAGTCTGCTTGATCTGGGTCATGCAGGATCTCTACATCTACGGGATCACTGGGATGATCGTGACTGCAATTTTGGATGTTATGTACTTGGCTTACCTGAAGACGTATCATATGAGGAACCAGATTGAGGTGACCCGTGATTCGAGTGTTTTGTATGGGAGGGCTTAGGTTTGAAGTCTGGATTCTCTAAGGCTGCCGGGTTCTCAAGTTGAATAGCCAAAATAAACCAAAATTTTATTGAGATCGATATGTACAGAACAGCCCAAAACCCCATTTCAAATCCTTAGTTTTCAGAAGGCGGATCCTTCTCAACCACCATAACTGCGTCATAAGTTGGCAGCCGCTCAGGATCTAAACATCAAATTCAGCCTTCAAAATCCTTCAGTACATACCATAATTCACAGGTTGAGCCGTGAATGGATGCGGAGATCTGGGTCCAAAGTCGGCCGGTGGTGGCGCTGGGAACATTTCATTGTTGAAAGCGTTGATTTGGACTTGCCTGAAACTCTTAGGATTAGAAAGTTCAAGGATCCAATCCACTCACCCGTCAAAATACTGAGCATGATAGTCCATAGGCTGTTCAGCCGCCACGAGCCTCTTGTACAGAACCACGAAAACGGTCACAAAGAAACATTTCACGATTGCCATTATAAAGTATACGAAAATGAGGCCGAGAAGCAATCCCACAATCTGATTCTTAGCCAAAACAAAAGTGATCAGCTGATTCATGGCGAGGACCAGGATGAGAATTATTTTGAAAGTCTGGAAATCGATTTTGAGTCATTTTTTAGAACTTGAAACTTCGCCCACCTCCCATAAAATATATAAACTAATAATAGGCCTGCTTACAGCCTTAAACACCGTATAGAATAAGACTCCATAGACGCAGCAGCCGGCGAGGATTCCAAGAAGACAGATAAAGTTATTCTTGTCATAGGTGATGTAGCTAAAGGCGCAAAAGACGCCGAACGCGGCTAAGGATACGATTCGGCATAGGTGCTGAAATAGGATCTTTGGGATGTTAAGGCCTAGAGCGATGCAACTCACCAAAACTTGAATCTTTGGAGCGCATTTCCCACAATAGAAATCGCCATACAGCGAAGCCGCCATCTCACGACGAGGCGAGAACACGAGAAACGTCCTTCTCTCCGCACCAGGACGACTCACAACGGGCCAGGACGCTGCTAATCGGGCGATCAAATTTGTTTGCTTTTTGGCGCACCAAACGTGGAGAGTCGAGAGCCAAGGGCTCGTGTGACAAGGGCGCTTAGGGGAGAAGAAGGGCGATTGTGACTCTTTCGGAAAGTCACGGCTGATAAGAAGTGCGTCTTATTGATTTCAGGGGGTTTGGGTGGATATATCGTTACGAAAAAGGTGGTTTTGGAATTATGCAGGTGTGGAAAATCAGAAAATGGGACAACTTTTGAGATAAAAAGATTCTGGAGGTATGGGGAATCGAACCCCAGCCCTCTCGCATGCTAAGCGAGCGCTCTACCCCTGAGCTATACGCCCAACGGAAGCTATAATCGGGTAATAAGCTATCAGTACAATTGTCCCAAAAGGCCAATTTTAGGTTTAACCTTCACTTTTTATAAGATTCTTAAACCCTAAACTCAAAATATACGTACTGCAAAGGTATATGTGACTTGTGACCTTAGGCTCCCAAGCGTCTGTGGTGTAATGGTCAGCATGGTTGCCTTCCAAGCAATCGACAGGGGTTCGATTCCCCTCAGACGCATGATTTTTTAGCCTTTTTCTAACCTTTTCTTGTCCTTAGAAACCAACCTAACAGGCTTCTCTTGAACTTTTAAACTCTTCCAATCCCTATCACGCGCCAGCCAGAGGCTAACGACGTTCGCCCCAAGACCTCCCCACAGAGGCGTTCCTAACATTTGTCACACTTTCGGCCACCGTCGTTATTTATGTTTACCCCATCCTCCTCGAGGACTTCCCCCAAGTGCCAGCCGGCCTCAGTTAGCCCATCAGTCGTCATGTCGGAGAGCGGTATTTCTGGAACTCTTCTGTGCAAAGTCTCGTCGCCAGGGCGTCAACGCCTCGTTTCCGACGTCACCGAAATCGGTCATTTTTACTGGTAATTCCCGTATGTTCGAGCTGTTTCCAAATATGGATTTCTAGGTGGACTGACGTGACTCTCAACTACGATTCTAAGCTCACGGAATCCGAGCGGAAGCCGACGATCCAAGTGGACATCTTTTGCGATGCGAAGAAACCTTCGGATTCGCCGGTTTACAATCTGTGGCACTGCACCGGGTGTCTGGATGTTGTCGTCGCCTCGCCTAATCCCCACAACAACTGCTCGATGACTGTTGGTCTTTGCGTGGCGGTGGAAAGAGATTTTGACGGTTTTGTTGACAGGTTTTAACGTCGTTCGGAAGTAATATCGTGAAGAAGTTTGCGACGATTATCTTCGATGGGAAATCGATGCCTAATCTCAGCGAATTGAGGTTCCCGGATGAGAGTATCCATATCTCGATTGATGTTCAGATCATCAGGTAAGGGCTATAACGGACAGGGGATGGTCAAAAATCAGCTTTTGGACTCAAACCAAACCTCAGTTGAACTGATTTCTGAGACCCAACCGACTGGTCCCCGATCGACAAAACCCCAGCCTTCTTATCGGCTGCCTAATCTAAGGGTTCGAACCCAACGTTGGTTCTTAACCTCCCCTTACCCAACCTCCTACTCCCCAAAAGATAGCAGTCCAATTACTACTGACGAGAAGATCAAACAGGTAAATCTGAGCTGGTGACAGCTGGTAAACAGCTTAATGAGAGAGGAATCTGACGCAACTTCCGACGAGACTCATATCCAGATCGTGTGACTGGGGCCATAAATTGGACACCTGGAGTTTTACGAGATTTTATGAATTGGATCTGATCACAAAATCTAGGGATTTACGACCAGGATTTGGAGTATTTGGCTTTGTTTTCTGCCAGTGCTAGACAAATAGAGTCCGGAAGGGGATGTTAAGATGGAGGAAAACAAGATGAGTCGGCAAATATTATTGAGGGAAGCGGGGAATTGAGATAAATAGATATTCTGGAATCTGGGAAAATGGGATTAAGGCTGAGTGTAATTCTAGGAGCACCTCGATCCCACTGGAAAAAGACCGAAATGACATGATCATCTCAGCCAAGGACGCTGCCAAGTTCCAAGTCGCCGAAGGGAAGAATCGGCCCAGTCTATGGCTATCGAAGGCGGTTTGTGGGGTTAACGTTTAACCTAAGTTGAGCCTCATTTCTTCCAGATTCTGAGCCGCAACTCTCCGGTCTTCAGGGCCATGTTTGAAAGCGACTTCCGAGAGAAGACCACGAATCTCCACGTTATCAACGATTGCACTCTTGAGGAGTTCCTCCGTTTCATCGCCCTTATGTACCCCATCAAGTACGAGTTTGTAGGTAAGCCAACTTTTTTGCTAAAGCCATCAATAACAGACTGAAACTTGTGGTGTCACAAGGTGACAAAACCTGGGATAAGTTTATCTTGTGACTGGGTTGAATCATAGATTGTTTTGGTTTGGAGAGTCACATGTTTAGGGCGGCTAAGGACAATTCGGTGGGTCGAGATGGGACCGATAAATGGGTTATCAGGGGAGACAGGAACTTCGAACTGAACTTGCCGAGTGCAGGCGTTGACGTAGTTAAAACGTTGTTTTCAAGACTTGGACTTTGGGGAAAACAGGAAGATAAGGAACGACGGGAATAGGTCGTGTTGGGGACATGGGTTGGAGGATCTAAGACATGGGCTAGATCAGGGTAGATCTAGCAATCACGATCTCCAAGATTAAGGCAGGTTTAGAAGATTCGAGATTCCATTGTTTCAGACTCAACCCTGCCAGCCGTGATGCGCCTAGCCGACATGTACCAATGCACCTACGTCATCTCCCGCTGCGAGCAATTCCTCCGCTCCGACGAGTCCAAATCCATGGCTCCCATGACAAAGTTCGCCATTGCCGACGAGTTCAATCTGGCCGACGACGTCCGCGATGAGATCGTCAAGAAGATTCCTATCGAAGAGCTTAAGAAAGTGGTTAGAAGTGGTCGTCATCGCGTCTTCTCGGACTACAGCCGAGATATTATCGAGCGGCAACTGGCTGCTGAACCTACAATCCGGACTATCCGGGATTCCCTGAATGGGAATCAGTGATTTTTATACCCTTCTGTTGTTGTGTAACTTAATAATTTTGTAATTAAATGGAATCTGGCTCCCAGATCTGCACTAAAAACACCCTTGTTTACATCCTGCCTTCTCCTAGCAAACACATAAAATTTTGAAACCACACGTTTCCCCACAAACAGCTCCATGACTCATTTCTGTTTCACTCCTGGAATTCTGATTTTGCTGTCTTGAAACAATCGATCGATTGCGTCTTTTCCTCTCATGGCCGCCTTATCTTGTTCTGGGTTCCTCAGCCTCAAATCCTGTGGAATCTCCGTGATAACCGTATCCACACTTGTCCTTGGCGCCCAGATCGGCGAAGCGTTCCTTTTTCTGGACTTCCTGGCAAAGATTCATGAATACAATGGGAATATGGAGACTGTGTTTATGTGTTTGGCCGCCTTTGGAGGGCTGATTTTGGTCCTTAGCGTCGCTTTTGTCCTGACTTCTGGGACTAAGTGTTGGCACATGTTTGCCTGTTCTGGGGGGACTATCGCCGCTTATCACGTAAGAATCATCAGGTGGAGAAGTGTGTTTTCAAGGGTTGGATTCAGGGCTGTATGATCGGCTTTGAAGCTTGTCTTTTCCTTGTTTTAATCAATTCTAATGTGACCTATGAGATCGTCAATGGTGAGTTTGAGGACTCAAGCGTGCCCGTCTGATCTCTGGTTTCAGTGACCTGGCCATCGATTCTTATCTTCCTTATCATATTCCTCCGAATCCTTCTTCTGGTGCTATTTTGGACATTGGTGCAGTTGAGAAGACAGAGGATTGCTAGTCGAGAAGAGCCAGGAGATTCTTAGGAGAAGATCAGAAACCCGATTTCGTGTTTTGATGAGTCACTTGCTTGGTAAACAGATCTGTCTTAATCTGGCATTAAATTGACGATTTCAAATCTTTCATGAATCGATAAGTGTGTTTTCTCCCCTTTTTGAATATTGTGGTTTACCTCCTCGTTCCGCCATGTGCAAGATGTGCCTGATGCAAGAGAAACGGATGCTGCAGAGACTCCTAGTGGAGGCGAGCCTAGCACTTTGTGTATTCTGTGCAGCGGAGACTGTCGTCGCTTGTGTTTACATCTTCGGAGCATTCGAAATTTGGTTGTTGGCTTGGTTCCTTGTTCGGGACAACCTCAACCTGGTGGTTCTGATCGCCAGCATTGTCTTCTGGCTTCTTGAGGAGTCCTGCAAACGGGCTTTCTTCTGTATGGCTAAATTCCTTGCAATCTCATCGGTAAGAGCTCAAACCTTAGCTTCAAAACACCTGAAACTGCGGATTTCAGATAGTACTTTTTGGCTTTGATATAGCGACTATCGCCATCTTCATAAATAACCACGAGATTGTTGGAGGTAAGGAAGTTCCAGGACGAGAGAATGAATGCGGTTGTTTAGGTACGGTGTGGTTGTGCATTGGCGTGCTGTTCTTTGGTCGTATAACGTTTCGGATAAGTGGATTTATAGCGATTCGTCGCCTGGTTCGATGTGAGCTAGAACGCCTTGCAACGGAGGAAGCGGAAGCGGAAGAGGATGTTCGGTTCTGAGCTTCGATTGTACTAAAAGACAACGAAATGATGAATTTGAATACTCAACTTTTGTCCCTTTCCCGAGTCACATATTTATTACCATGGAACGATCTACAGAAAGCCAAAAGTCAATTTCTTGCCGCTGGCTTCATTTTTCACGTCTTTCCACCACTCTCTTTTCATATCCAAGAGAGCACTATCCAGGTCAACATCAGAGCTCCACGCTTCGATTCTCTCTCCCTTAACCCAACCCTCCATGAGCGTCTTCGCAAAAGTTTGACATTCCTCATCATTTGACGATTTTATCGCCACCAGTTTTAAATTCTCGTTTTCGAAAAGTTGAAAATTTAGAATTTCTGTGTTCCGACAACTTGGGGATACGAAAATCGTTTCCACTTTTTGCTTCCACAGAAAGCTAAACTTGTCTTCTAGAGTTTCCAAGCGACTTGCTAGACTCAAAGTCCGGGGTGGGTTCCTCGACATCCACCATTCCCCAAATCGAAGTTGTTGATCCGTCGGGGCAATGAACCCCTTATTCGGGAATTGAAGTGTGAGGTCAAGAGAAATCAACTGGATACAGTTGATCCTCTTCAACTTGGTCAGGTTCTCAGGGATGAGTTCGTAGTACGGTTGATGGTTGTGGTTGTATCCGAAAGATGTTCCGTTATTGAACAACATCAAGAAAACCTCGCAATTCTGGTTTTTGTGGGTTTCGGCAATCGAGCTCCATGATTTGCCTCCCAGTAGCTCCAAATCTTTCAGTGAGCAGAGTGAGATCAGGCAGATGACGGAGTTCTTGAAGTCGTAGGGCACAGAATCCATGCTTGGAGAGGATCAGGTAATGTAAAACATGATGGCCAGGGTAAAGCCGGAAATCAGATAATAGCAATGCGATCTACGCGTCAAGGAATCGCTAATCTGGCCCTACAGTAACCCATTTCGACACCTGGGTAGCTCGAATTCGAACGGGGAGGCCGCTGGCCACACATCTCCGACGTCTTCCAGCAACACCTTTGGTCCCTCTGTCCCTAGGCTAGTCCACTAAACTACTTTATTCTACCGTAAACAAACACAAACAAAAAGCTTCCAAACTGGTGCAGGCAAGCACCCAAACTAGCACTAGAAAGTAGTCATAAAACGCTTCTAAAACAGGCTCTCGATATCCACGGTTTCCAGTTCAAAGATGGAGCTGTCGGCGTCCTTGAACGCCTGCACGATCTTGCCAACATGTTCCATCGGAAACTTTGCAGTCGCGCTGGCATTTGTGTACGGATCTTCGATGCCCATCGCGGTGTTAAGGGAAAAGCTGAGAACAAAAACCATGTTAGCAAAGTTTGGACAAAATATCTTACTTCTTATGGCGCTTTCCATTCCGAACGCTGATGACATCAATGTCCCATGGGAACTTCGAGTAGTAGGCGAGGAATCCCAGGAACAGTTCGGCCACAGATGAGTGGTTTTCACGCATCTCTGAAAGTCCAAAGTTGAGGGGAACTAACAAAAATGAAGGCTTACGTTTCTTGATATTGTCATCGATGCATCCGTCGTGGCTGCGAGCCCAGGAAATGCTTGGCGGGAGGAACGTGCCAGGACACAGAGCATTCAGATTGGGCAAAATCGACGGAGAACAAGCCGACTGCAGGAAGTGAATCACCATTAAGGTGATGGCGTAACTGAAATCTTCAAAATTAGCCGATCGATGAGCCCTCAGAACTCACCAGTTGAGGCGACCGTCGACCACGTGCCGAATTCCAGCCTTTGCGGCCCAGCTCTTGACCACGAAGTCGAGCACGGCCACCCTGTCGTCGAACTGGGCGTAGTGGTAGATAAGGTGGTTTGCCGCCAGAGAATGGTCAAGGTTGCACGTGATGCACACCTTGAGATACCTGTTCTCTCTGGTACAGACGAGCCTCACAACCTAGAACATAATATTAGGAAAATCGGGTTTTCTAAACGGCCTACATGCGGTCCACCCATGTATTCGCATTTCTCGATGAACGACGGCTTGGAGCTAAGGATCGCTTCGTGGAAGCGCCGCAGGGGGCCACTGAAAAAAGGTATTCAAAAGCGCCGAACAAAAACCTAAATCTTACCCTGTCCAATCAAGTTCTCCTTCTTCGTTCAGCAGGAAGAGGCAAAGGTTCAAGTCGCTTCTTTTCGTCGCCAACTTTGTAGCCGTAGAACCGTAGATGACGACATAACAGCGCGGGAAAACCTGGGCTGCCAGCTTCTGAAGCTCGTCAGCAATTCGTTGCTTCAGATTGATGTCCTCGGGCGCCTAAAATTGGCTTTAGGAAGCGGTATGACACGGCTTCTTACCGGACGGCTGTTCTCAAAAGCCGTTTGGATCTTGCGCTCCAATCTCTCGATTTGGCCAGGGTGGAGTTTTTTGAAGAGCTTCACCTTCTTTCGAATCTCCGACAATTCTTCTTTGGGAATCGGAGTCACGAAATGATTCTCCGGATGCTCCGGCGCACGCTGCTTGTTTTCTTCAGCGATGGCTGCGCCTAAATGAAATCAATTAATGTTTACTCAGGGAAACCGAACCATACTTAATCTCTCTCTAAGGGACATCATCGCAGGAAGTCTCTCTGAAAATAGGCAAATTCTGCGAAGTCCAGAAGCACGAAAGGCGCGGACGCACGATTATACAGAGGAAGAATCAGGTTGGGAAATGAGTTCTGCGGAATCCGGAGCACTAATTCGAAACACTCACAAGCCGGACCGCCGAAGCTGTCAAAAATGGCATAGGCAGATTCTCAAACGCTGCACCGCGCACACGAGTAAAGCTATAGATTCTAGGTCACAAGAGCTGCGTCGCTCGACATTCCAAGAGCCTTCGCGGCAAAGCGTCATTTTCGAAATTATTGCGAAATTCGAGGCGGGTCCCATCACGAGGAACCTGTGCAGGTACGTCGGCTGTTCGTCGGCGGCGATTTCAAAAGCCCGGAGGTTTTTAACTCACTGAATTCCCTCACATCTGCCTGTTTCCGCGCTCATTCATTGATGGATTGATCGATGCTCCTATCTTCAGAGAATCTTGGCTACGACCATGCAGTTCAGCCCTGATGTGCTGGCTCAGATGCGTGGATGCAGACCCTACGAGCAGCGGCCTTTACCGAAGCATCCAGAGAACCATTTCGTGACTCCGATTTCCAAAGAAGAATTGTCGGAGATCCCCGAGAAGGTGAAGCTCTTCAAAGTGCGAAACCCTGGCCAAATCGAGAGATTGGAACGCAAGATCCGCGAAGCTTTCCAGAACAGCCGACCGGTAAGGAATTCTGGTTTTCGGGCTTATCTAAGCTGATTTCAGACCTCAATGGACACGAATCTGAAGCACCGACTGGCTGAAGAGCTCCAGGAATTGGCTATCCGAGTCTTCCCGCAATGCTTCGTCGTCATTGGCGGGTCAGTAGCCACGACTTTGGCCAGTAAGCAAGGTGACGTAGATGTGTGCCTCTTCACCCTGGACGCCAAAGGACGAGCCGAAAACAGCAGGTAAGAAACTGATCTCTAAGTGCGCATTACTCGTATTTTCAGCGATCAGCTCCAGCGTTTCCATGCAGATATTCTCAGATCCAAGCCGTCTTTTATCGCCAAGTCGGAATTTATTGGACATGCTAAAGTAAGCCGAACTTGGAGACACAAATCAAATCTAAGAATCGCCTTTTCAGGTTCCCGTGTTGAAGCTCACCTGCAACCGGCAGTACAACTACCTCAAAGTGGACATCGCGCATAATCAGCCACAATCTCTGCCGGCAAACCATCTCATATACCACTACGTTCAGTTTGACGAGAGGGTGGCCATGCTGATTTTCGCGGCCAAGAGCTGGGCGGCAAAAGCTGGGATTCTGGACTCGTTCCATGGACGTCTTAACAGGTAAGCTTCCGGAGTGATCAGAGTTGAACAAGCTCAGTTTTCAGTTACGCTATCACCTTGATGGTGATTCACTTCCTGCAGTCGGCGTGTTCTCCGTCAATTTTGCCGAATCTGGATGCTCTGTTTCCTGGAACGTTCCTACCGCCGAGTCACTCCTGGGCTCGCAGCCACGACGGATGCATCGACGAAAATCTCAAGAAACGTAAGCCTCCAACTTCCTTGGTTTCATCAACTTTTGCCTTTCAGATATGCCCGAAAACCACTCATCTGTGGCCGAACTCTTCCTTGGATTAATCGTCTACTACGCGAACTTCCCTTGGAACAAGGACACCATTGATGTCCGGAACGGAACGCGCCAAAAGAGGTCGGTTTTCAAAGGAATCCCAAACGAAGATTTTTCGTTTTAGAGGACCGATCTTCCGAAGAATCCAACTTTCGATCGAAGATCTCTACGACAAGAGAAACACCACTGAGAACACTTATTTGGGATACGACACCATTGTGGAGAAGTTCAAGAACGTCGCCGATGTCATTGAGAAGCGGACGATGGATATTGATAACCTGTTCTAGAGGCTTTTATGTGCTTATTTTCGGGTTCTAGTTTGAGTGCTCGCCTGCACCAGCTTGGAACCATGTATCGATATTTGTTTGCCGTTTTTGTTCCTAACGGAATGGTTTGGTGTGATGAAACTATTTGGTACAAACGAGGAAAGTGGCGGATATTCTAGTGGGATGAAAGGTGGTCTCAGAGAGGGTCTGAGGGGTCATGAGAATGGGCGGAAACCGAGATGTACAAGAGACTATTTGAACGGACTGCCGTCGGCTGGATCAATGACATGGGTCGGTTCCTGGTCAGAGAATCCACAATTATTCAGGAGCTCCTATGGGACCTTTTCACCAGGCTTTCGTCAATCTCTCCTTTCGCTCTTGGGCACCTGGAAGAACTACTTGTCTTGGCTACCGTATCTCGCGAGCACTCAACGCCCAAAGCTCAACGGCAACGGGAGGTCCTGGATTCTCTGGAGACTTGCGTGAGGCGCTGGTCTTGTCCGAAAAGTCCGAGAAGAGCGGCTTGAGTCCCGGGAGGTGGCTATCGAGCTGGACTCCTTGGAGGAGGTCCGGGAGGTCCATGAGGTTGGACGGGAGAGATCCGCGTTGGGAGGTCTGATCGGAGATCGCGATCGGTCGCAGACGGCTAGGAGGGCGAAGCGGCATTGGGTTGGTGAGGTCCGAGGCGGCATCTGACGCAGCGGGCTGGATGGGCGCATCCGGTCGAACCGCCACCCGAAGGTCCGCCGCTCGTTGTTCTCCTCCGAGAGCCTAGCCCAAGGGATCCCAGGCTGGCAGCGCGTGGCAGCCGTCAGGTGCTCACAGGAGGTGGTGAGCCACAAGTGGCTGCCGTAGCGGCGGCACGAGCCTACGCTTCTTCTCTATCGGGAGATCCAGGTCCCAAAACGCATGCATCAGCATGTGGAGCTGACGCTCGAGTTGGAAAGAGATGAGATATTTGTAGATATTCTGGAGAGCGCGGTACATTACGGCGGCCCGCTCCCAGGAGCACATCTCATAACATGGGCGGGCTGGATGGCGACGTGCCACGGCACACCAGACCGGTCGTGGGTCTGAAGATGGAGTAGGACGAGGACGGCTTCCCGGGGTGTCATCGAAGCCGTGTCCCAGAGGTAAAGGGCTTCGTGATGGAGTCTTGATCGGTAGGCGGCGGCGTCGGTGATGAGCGGAACTGTCCTCGTGACATCCACAAGCTCGGCCTGTCTCGGAGAACCCTTGGAGCGCGGCGTAAGGCCAGGTGATGGTTTTCGAGGAGGTCGTAGGCCAATTGACAGTAGGTTCTTACCACCGTGTGGAAGGTGCGCAGAAATCGTTCGAGGATGATGATGGCATGTTCTGATAAGGTGAGAACGAGCACAGCGGGAGTTGACGTGGTGAATGAGGCTTGCCTTGAAATGAAGCTCGCCTCGTATTGGTAATTGTGAGCTTGAGGTTGCTCATTGTTGCACTCCAAAAGAAAAATCTCGGTTATCGCGATCAAAATGTGCTGGAAGATGTTAACGTTCTGATGGTACGTAACTGGGAAACATTGATCTGCTTGTAGCGTGCAAGTGTCTCCGCTTGTCCTTTATGAGCCTCCAATAGTTCTCAATATTATTTGACTGGACGTGACGATTCCGTTAATTCTGATGCCTTTCATCAAAAGGTTGGGCGAGGGAGGGGGCAACGGAATATATGAGTTGGGGCAGCTGATGATGATGACCTATATGAGTCAGAGAGGTGCAGGGAAAGAGTCGATAATCTTTAAGAGTCTAAAACAAAAAATTAAAACGTGTTCAGAAATAAATATTTCTTATAGAAATTGAAGAAAGCGGCTTGTCGTCGAGATGAGATGGAGCGGATATGTCGGTGAGAGAGCACCCGTTTGTGGAAACAAGGTGGCATGTTCACAGTTCAAATCGAGCTGACGTTTTACTGATTTTGCCTGTTTCACACATCAGCAGCCGCATTTAAACGTAACTTTCTGCACATACCACTCTCGAGTCGAAGGCTTCGACCTCTCCACTCCCATCTCTCCCCATTCCCATGGACACGGTCCCATTCGAATTCGTCGACAACGTCGCCCACCAACTTAAGTCTGAACCTGCTTCAACCCTAGAACGCTTAGGCAACCCCGTCTGGAGCAATGTGGGACTGACCCACAAGGAGAAAAGGTCAGTTTACCAGCTCCGCGTAGGAATGCAAGATCACGGAAAACTCTGGTTTTGTCTATACAATCTCGTATCCAAGACTTCTTCTCCAACCCAACCGTTCCTTCAACGCAAGAATCCTTACGCAAGAGTTGAGATTGTGTTCAACGACTTAAAGCAGCCTTCAGACGCAGAAGACGACGTCAACGTTTTCAAGAAATTCGTGAAACTGTATACTCGATCCATTATCTCTGTCTGAAGCTTAAGAGACTGCCTTACAAGGGGCAATCGGCGCATGTGATGTTTGAATCTCAGGGTGGCGAACTTATGAGTTATTGTAATAAATGGATTTCCCTCAAAATCTAAGTCATGTTCAAAAATAGGTTCTGCTCTTCTTATCTCTCTAGTTTGACTAGACAACGTGCCACAAAGATTCCAGTCCCTCGGACCATGATAATACACAGGAGCATCGTGACGAGTGCCGGCAATGTATCCACTATAAGTCTTGATTAAGTCTTTTTCTCAAGCAGGTTACTCTCACCTTCATGCTTGTCCAAGCGTGCAAGTGTCACTGTTTGAAGCACCCAACTGGTGAAGAGAAGAACCCCCTAAAACAGGATTTCAAGAATTTGGTTTGTGATCTTACCTGCAAAGGTATTACAAAAGCACTCAATAGGACTTTTCCATTCCAGATCACAAAGAGGATCCACAGAAGAAAAGAAACAAAGTTCAGAATGTGCAAACTAATGTACAGAAACAAGAGTTTAGCGAAGATCTCGGGGGTTTTCTGATTGGACATGATAGTTGCTCCTGTGTTCACAATCCAGCCGTTGAAAATTAAGAGGAACAACTTGGCATACTCCAGTCTTTTTACCCATTTAGGGTTCGCAGGTCCAAAAGAACAGTTCTCTGGCATTTCACTTCAATAAGGGGGTTTGAAGAGAACGGAATTGTGAGACGGGGAATCTCTCAGACTAATGAAAATTGAAGATTCCATGTTATAATGCCAGATTAAGTCAGTGCTGTTTACCAAGAGTGACTCACAGAAACACGAAATCAGTGTTTTGCTGTTCTTTTTATCTTGGGGAACTGGAATTTCAACAAATGGCTTATTAGGGAAGGCCGTCAACCCATTTATCCACTTCACTAAAGCGTTGAAACCATGACCAACACAAGTAGGCCCACAGAAACAGCCTTAATCCCAGTGGATCCAGGCTCGTTACAGTAATCGTAGGCACAACAGCAGGTCACTTTCTGGTTCTCCTGACCCGTCGTGTTGCATATTCGGCCCTAAATCTTACACATCAAACCTACGAATTCCCAGTCTTCTAAACTCACGAACTGCTGACATTCGGTATGGGGACCACGACATCCAGCTGCCATCACAGATCCATTCACTGAATAGGCACTTTCATCTCAGATACCCAAACATGAGAACTCACAAAGAGTTTGAAAACACCAATGGTCGTGTTGTTTGTCGAACCTGGAGTACGTGCAGTCAATCTCGCCAAGTTCCATGTCAGACATGGTGAGG
Organism: Steinernema scapterisci; assembly: GCA_000757745.1. Taxonomy (NCBI): domain Eukaryota; kingdom Metazoa; phylum Nematoda; class Chromadorea; order Rhabditida; family Steinernematidae; genus Steinernema; species Steinernema scapterisci. The sequence goes on from KN167143.1 coordinate 45,166, forward strand.
TGGCATTTGGTGGACAGAGAAGTAGGCAGTAGAACTCCCAAAAGGATCACCGAGAAGAGGGGGAACATGCTGGGAAATGACGGAAAAGACAAGAATGACGGTTTGAGAGGAAACATGACAAAGGGAAAGGGTGACATTTAGATTCATTGAGGCTTTTGTGATTAGACGTAGCGTCAGACGGCGAGAATTCGGAAGCACAAAAGGTCCAGCTTGGCCTGCACAATGAACAAAATTTACAAAGCCTAATTCTTCAAAACAGTTCACCGACAAAAGAAGAAGAAGACAATTGGATCCAGGTTACGTGAGCGGCTGGTTAGCCGCGGCCCATCAGCATCACCCAGCCGATCGATAGGAGATTTGTCCGGGACCGCACCAAGACCGGAAGACCCACGACCGAAATTCAAACTTGGAACTCCAGATTACGCCGACCTTATCTCATGGTCAAAACTAGACTTCCTCATACAAACATAGGAACACGAAAACACGCTTTGGATGTTTGCAATGAATGAATTGGAATGTCAACAATTTATCAACTTCACAAAAACGTCAACACCAGCGTCAAGCCAAGCAGTCCCACAGAAACCACGTTTATCACCGCAAATCCAGGCCCATTACAGTAATCGTCCCCACAACAACACGTCACTTCTTTGTTCTCCTGTCCAGTAGTGTTACATCGTGAGAAACTCGAATACAGGTACTGGTGGCATTCAATGTGAGGACCGCGACATCCAGCTGCCACGACAGATCCGTTCACTAAAAAAGCGTCTTTATCGGGAAAAACCCAAAAACGGTAACTCACGAATAGTTTGAAAACACCATTGATGGTGTTGTTCGTCGAAACTAGTATACAAGCAGTCGACCTCGCCGAGTTCTACGTCTGACATGGTAAGGTGGCATTTTGTAAGCAGAGCAGCTGGGAGCAGGGCTGCCAAGAAAAGCGCGGCAAGGAGAAACATCTTGGGTGAAAACGGAAATGCAGGAATGACGAAGAGCGAGAGGTTGGAGGAGAAACGTAACAAAAGGAACGTGTGACATTTGAATACGTTCAGGGTTTTCTCATCGGATCTGACGGCAAAAATTCTCAAAATAAAAAACAAAGCCTGTTTGGCCTGCACCAAAAAGCATACAACGCAACCGCAAAAGCGAGAACTGGCGAAGACGATTCCAGGCGTCGCCAGTTGTCATGAGGTCCCTTATTGCACAGATCCCCGTTTAGCCGTGGAGTCCCCGGATTCCCTTTTGGGACCTCGGATTCCTAATAAGAGCGAAATCCTCAACAGAGAAGTTTATTAAGTCTACAACATCTTAAAACACAAATTTCGCGCGCTAAAAAATTTCTTTTTTAATGTTTTCTAGAGGTCTTAGAACACCTGACTTTCCAGGTTGCATCCACTCTTCCTCGTTCCGGTCTTTAGACTCCATCGTAATCCGGTCACATGGTTGATCATACATCGCAAACACGTATTTGCCGCTGTGAGGGCTATGCCGTCTCGCGTAGTATTTGGCTTCCCCATTTCTTCTGTTGATCTCTTTCAGAATTGGAGTTAACTCGTTGACGGATCCTTTCAGTGAGCCAGAAATGCGAAACTGGAAGTTCTCGTTGCTAAGCCATTTCTGGACACAAGTCTCAAAGAGATCTAGTTCTATGGGTTCCAAGCAGTTGAAAACCAATGTCTTGAATTGAGGCTGCTGAACGACGGTCTCGAGCGTCTGTAGAATGCTCGGATCCCAAGTTTCAGCGAATGCGTTGAAGTCGAACTCCAGGTTCAAGGTTTCCAGCCTGTCGTGGGCAGCCAGAAGAGAAGAAAAGAGACGAGGATCAGGAGGAACGATAATGTTAAGACGAGTGCTAGGAATCCCACGGAAGACTTCTTCAAGAGCAAGACGATCTTCTGGAGTCAAGTCGCCACATGATTGGAAAGATAGTTTCAAATCTCCATCTAAGAACTTCACAGCTTGTGAGATACTCGTTAGGATCCAATTCCAATCCGTGATTTTGAAACTAAGATCGATGGATATACTCCTAACCCGAGTATAGCGCCAGTCATTCACAAGTGGGAAGATGGGACAAACACCCCACATGATGTTAGGCGTGTTGATCGCAATTCTGTGGAATCGGGCTTCAATCTCACCAGTTTCAGAATTCATAGGAACGCCCACTTTTAGGGAATAGTACGTACGTCTAAAAAGATGGGTTTCCACCGGGATTTTCCAGTTTCCTCCTTTGGTAAGGTGCTTGGAGATGGTTTCCAGCGTACTCATCTCAAGTAGGCTGACGAGATCGTCGTAGAACAGGATGCTGGCGAAGTTCATGATGGGAAGAGGATGCCGTTCGCCTGCACACGGAGCTTAAATACTGAAATAGCATCGCTTGGTAGGTCTTTCGAATTGGTCTAAAGCCAGATGTTCTCAGCTCATTCTTGAGTTGACCTCCCACCTCTTATTGACCTCCTATGTATGACCTACGCCAGAAGGAACGTCGTCCGCCGTCGATTCGTGAAGACCTCAAACTGGCTCTCAGTCAGGAACCTTAGAATCTTACCTAATCATCCTTAAAACGCTAAGTTCATCAATTGTGTTTCTGTCATAATTTTCAGTGTTAGGTCAACAGCTTCAAAGAAACCTTTATTAGTGAGTAAGTCCTGGTTACAAGCCTCCAAAACAAAGCTGTCTCCCGTTGCTCCTATTCGTCAAATTCAACCCGTAGAAGCTCCACTCGGTTTTCTGACACTCCGCCTCGACAAACTTCTCCATCTTCCCCTTCCGTTGCAATTCCTTTCTCCGCGTTTCGTCCCACATACAAATCAGATACCTTAAGAAGTTCAAATCGGACTGACCGATGATTACCGTGGTCAGATTTTCGTTGTCACGGAGCTGGTGATTGAGAATCTTGTCAGTTTGGAACTGGTTCTGGATAACTAAGATCTTAACCGGGACTTTCCACAGGAATTCCAGTTTCTTGTAAGGCAGTCTTTTGAGCTTGAAATGGAGATAGTGGAACTGGTAGACCTTGACAAACTTCTTCAGAACGTTGATGTCGTCTTCTGAACCTGATGGAGGCTGGCTACGTCGGTAGAACGCGATCCCGACTCTCACGTGGAGGTTCTTACGTTGGAGGAACGGTTCGGTTGGAGAAGCAGTCTTGGACAAGAGATTGTAGAGGCAAAACCAGATTCTCCCATTCTCCTGCATTCCTACGCAGAGCTGGTAAACTGACCTCTTCTCCTTGTGGGTCAGTCCCACATTGCTCCAGACGGGGTTGTCAAGGAGTTCTAAAGTGGCAGCAGGCTCTGATCTGAGTTGGTGAGCAACGTTGTCGATGAATTCGAAGGGGACCGTGTCCATGGGGATAGGGAGATCTGGGTGTGGGGGAGGAAGGAGAGGGAGGGAAAGTGTTGGGATGCGTGGGAAATGTGCTAGAATGCGTGTAGGTCATGCAGGTCAACAATGGTTGAAGAAGTGTGAGAATCGAGGATGCTCACACTTCAATCAAAGGTTTGTATTTAAGACGTCGAGGCAAGTTTCCTTGGCGTCCTTGGAGCTTTGTGGACATCCAGGAGTCCGGCTTCGCAGTGACCTTCCTGACTTGCATTGCTTCGAGTTTCCAAGGCTTCATTCGTCCAAGAATCCGGATTCTCTACTTTTCCTAGCCCAGATGGACCACCTCCCCTTCGAATTTATCGACACCCTTGCTCACCACCTAATCAAAGCCGACGCCGTTATCCTCGAACACCTCGCCGACAGCCTCTGGTCACGAATATGGGCTAAACGCATTAATATCCAAATAAACGTAGGGATGCGTGAGAATGGACGCACGTGGTTTTGCCTTATCGACGCGGACGGCAGGAGAATTATCTTCAGCCAAGTCTTCCTTGGCAGGAAGAACCGATTCCTAAGAATTGATCTCGTATACATCCGCGAAGCAAAAACTCGGCCGCCGTCGATTTGTGAAGACAACCTCAACAGCCTCAAACTGATTCTCAAGCACTATCCAGTCAGGATGTTGTACCTCGAACGACCGACTCTCCCTTACAAAAAGCTCGAGTTTCTATGGAAACTCCAGGTTGAGAAACTGTGGCTCTGTGACGACTTTCGGTCAGACAAGATCCTGGATTACCATTTTAACAAAAATGAGAATTTGGAGGTAATTAGAGTCGACTTTGAAAACGCCTGTTTCCTAAGAACTCTTATCTGTAAGTGGGAGCAGAAGGCAGAAAGGCAGCTGAAGACGGATGATGACTTATGGAGACTCTCCGGAAGCTGTGATTGTTGTGAAGAGGGTCATTGGTGGGTAGAGTGGCGGAATAGGAGGACGAAGAAGGACTTGACTTTTGAGGCTGTTAGGTTTACGTACCAAAACGCAGGTGTTTAAAAGGATGTTTGTCTTAAATCGGAGTGATTCGAGTGCTTGGAGTCCTGCGGTCTTAAAAACCATAGATGTCCAAGACCAAATTAGTAAATTTTTGTCGTTTTGAACCTCGGATCTTTCAACAAACAAATGAATCACTTCAGATTTCTGGTCTCTCTGGTCCCGAAAGTGGCGATTTCGAAATACAGTATTTATAGAACGTCTCATAATCCTATTTGATAACACACAACAAATATTTTTCAGTCCTTTTTGCCCAACTTTAACAAATTTTTGCCCCATAAAACCCCACGACACCAACACCAAAAACCCCTCTCCTAAGCTTCCGATGTCCCCACTCATCGTCTCCATATTGCTCGCCTCCGCCGTTTTTACGGCAACGTCAGCCTTGGAATGCTACGAAGGACTCGGCCCACCAAAGACTACAATCACGTGCAACGCGTCTATCAAATACTGCGCTAAAATTAACGGTAAATCAGTAATCGAGGACCAAAGCGCGACTCCTATTTTAGGTGGCGGACGCGTAGTCAGGAACTGTGACATCACCAATGTTTGTCCTAACATTGTGAGCTGGGAGAAGTTGGATTCTGTGTTAAAAGCCAGTTTCAGGGAGAAGGCTGCAAAACTGTTGACCAGGATGTAACTATGTGCTGCTGCAAGAAGGACAAGTGTAACTCGGCTCCAGCGGCCGCGGTGGCCTTGGGAGGATTGGCTATGGCTATTTCATACTTTGTGTTCTAAGTTGGACAAGAAGCTCAGGGTCACATTTGTAAAAACTGTAATCACGTTGGAAAACCTTGACAGTTAATAAACTACAAAACTATAGAGTTTAGTGTCCCAGATTTCCTTACGAAAGACAAATATTTTCCTTGTCAAACGGATCCTGTTTGCTCAAATTTTACAAATTGCTGTCCCATATAAGCCTACAACACCAACACCAAAGAACCCCTCTCCTATGATTCCGATGTCCCCACTCGTCGTCTCCATATTGCTCGTCTCAGTCGCTTTCACGGTAACTTCTGCCTTGTAGTGCTACGAAGGACTTGGCCCAGCAGAGACTACCACAACCTGCAACGCCACCGTCGAATACTGCGCTAAAATCATCAGTGATTCCGTCTTCGATTGACTTTATCTAAGCTCTAATTTAGGTGGCGGAAGCGTTGCCAAGGAATGCGATATAAACAATGCGTGCCCTAGAATTGTAAGTTAAGGAAAAGTCCGATTTTGTGCTGAACCTTTCGAATGATTCAGGGAGAGACGTGCAAAACGATCAAATGGGACGACAAAGGCATAACTCTCTGTTGCTGCAAGGAGGACAAGTGTAACTCGGCTCCAACGGCTGCCGCGGCTCTGGGAGGATTGGCTCTTGTGATTACTTACTTCGTGTCTTAAGTTTCCAGAGGAACAAGGCTTTGTCTTGAATGTTTGTAAGCTGTCCGGTGTAAGCTGATAACGTTCTATGTACATAACCTCAACAAAATACATCCTTAGCTTGGTCAAAACGTCTTCAAGGGGTTGGCCGCTAAGAGGTCGTCGAGTTAGAGAGTCACCTATGACCGTACCTGAACGGCTATTTACCGCCCGCCGAAATCTTAATGAAGAGAAAAACACAGCTCATTTATTGCTGAAGACAAATATTATTGATGTCAACCGCTCGTTGTTTGCTCAGATTTAACAAAATAAGACTTACATAAAAGTCCATAACGTCTCCGACTTGCCGACGGTCTCTACGCGATGTCCCCAATTCTTGCTTCCCTTATTCTCTCTTCCATCGCAGTCACGGCAGTTTCCGCCTTGGAATGCTACATGGGCGCAGGCGCGATGGAGCAAATTTTGACCTGTCCGGACGGTACCCAGCACTGCACTAAAACACAACGTAAATCTGTCGTGACATGTTTTTTCTCTTTAACTGAATTTAGTACACGGCAGTAGCATTGCTGAAAGAAATTGCGATCTCCTCGGTGGATGCTCTAAGACTGTAAGCTTGGAAGATGGTGGACTTTGAGTTAAAAGTCAGTTTTAGGGCGAGGGGTGCCATACGATCAAAATGGACGGCCAGGAAGCGACCATGTGTTGCTGTAGAGAAGATAGGTGTAACGCGGCTCCGGCGGTTTTCACGATCCTTGGAGGATTTGCTCTCGTAGTCACATATTCCATGTTCTGATATTCGTCTGCGCTTTCTAACAACTTACAAAACTCGAATAAAAGTACATTATCACCTTGTCTTAAACATGAAATTTGCAGATTTCGCTTTGAGACCTACAACTATAATTAGTCGGCACCCAAGAATTGCTAGTAGAAGCTCGGGGTAATGGTGGGTTTGATCAGCTGATGCCTCACCGAAGACAAATATTGTCCAAGTCAAACTTCCTGTTTGTCAGAAACCAAAACGACTTCCATGAAAGGCCATAGCAGGATCGAAATATCGTTGTTCCCGTACCGATGTCTCCGATCTTCTTTTACATCTTTCTCGCCTTTGCTGCTATTGCGGCAGTTTCATCCCTGCTATGTTTTGAAGGAACTGGGCCCGTTGAACTCATCAAGGATTGCTCCAACTCTACCGAGTTCTGCTCTAAAACTACAGGTAGATCTCTCTTAACGGGTTAGCAACAGGTGTATTGGTTACTTTCAGTTATTGGCAACGGCACCGCTGTCAGGGATTGTGATTTTGATAATCAATGCCCAAAGATTGTAAGTTCAAAAATTAGGATTTAGTCTTAAAAGTCAGTTTCAGGGAGAAGGTTGCCATAAGATCAAAATGGAAGACCAGGAATTGGCTATTTGCTGCTGCGAAGCGGACAAGTGTAACTCGGCTCCATCGACTCTTTCGATGCTGGGTGGATTGGGTCTTCTAGTCATGTGTTTGGTGTTCTAATCTGCCGATTTGCCTGCTAGCGATGGGTTTAGTCATCTAACAGATTTTATAAATACGTATCCTTAAAACAACAGTTTTTGACATTTCTGCTTTGATAGCCCGGCGAGGTAAACAAACACGCAGTTCTCAATAACCCTCTTAAAGTCGCTTAACGTAAAAATGGAACCCAGTATCACACTAGCCATGTTCGTCCGGACCCTCATCGTGGCCTCTTTCTTCCTATCCTTAGCCTCGGCTCTTAAATGCTACGACTACTTCAATGGAACCAAAGAGGTCATGACATGTGCTTCCAAGTACTGTATGAAAATAAGCTGTAGGTTTATCCGATCAAGAAATAGCTGAAATTGAGGTAATTTTAGTAGGACAACCCCCGTATATACGAGGCTGTGATTACGAAGGAGAGTGCATAGCTATTGTCAGCTGCTGTTTTGGATAATTGAGCTGATTCTTTGTTTTAGGGTGCTAGATGTAGAACGCTATATGGCTTCAAAGCATGCTGCTGCGACACGGATTTGTGCAACTCTGCTCCGGGAGTTCAAGTTGGCCTCGCTGGGATCAATGTTTTAGTGCTTCTTGTTATGTTTGTTCTGCACAAATTTTGAAATCTTCTGATAAACGGTATTTCTCGTCTTCGCCTGAGTCTATCTATGTACCTATCCATAAACAGCAATTCCTGGCTTTTTAACTCAATGACTCAGTAAGGAAAACACACACGTAATCCCAAAACTACTCTTAAGCTCCCTTGCTCCAAAATGGTCCCAGTACCACGTAAGCCATGTTTGCCCAGATTCTCCTCTCCGCTTTCCTATGTCTTGACTATAGAATCCCACGAGTCTTCAAATCAAACCGATTTGATGAAATCCTATTTCTTAAAGTACTGTTTAAGGATATGCCGTATGTTTATCTCTTTGAGGACTTGGTTAAATCCATATTGTTGCAGATGGAATAAAGCTCCAATGGGAGAATTTTACGGAATGTGGAATGATTGTAAGACAGATTGTTTTGGCAAACAATGTGTATTTGTGGTTTTAAGGCTGCGACGTGTGAGTCGATATATGTGATCTGGGTTCGAATCTTCAAGTCGGTCTTGCAGTGTTTGTTTTTTCCTTTGCAGTCCTGGGTTTGTTCTATTGAAAATCAGAATCTTGTTTTTTGAGCAAAGTTATGGGGTCAAATCGGACACAAAGGTGGGCTTATGGGTCAATTCCAACTGACGCGTAGTTTGTGGTCGTGGCCTAAGACCTGAATTCGATCTTCAGGTGCACCATTATCGGTCAGAGTCACGTAGTATTACTAAATCAACTAGTGTAAGCTCCTTGCTGCCACTTAGCTTTTACCAAACACACCCCGTTTTATCATTTGATCGGTTGTTTACCTCCTTTTTAGAAGCCACGACTTCTAACGATTCCGTTTCCAAACCCATCCTCAGTCAACCCCATGATTTCTCAATTCTCGGTCCTTCTTCTGTCTCTCCTCTTTCTGTCCTCGACAGCCTTAAACTGCCACCATGGCTCGGGCTCTATCAAACACGTCAGAACTTGTCATCCTGAACAGATCTACTGTGCCAAGATTACCAAATCTACTTACCTCCCTCTACGTGGCCTGGTCAGTCCCTTAGGGGACACTAAGGTCTTCAAGGGGTGTGCCTGGGCAGAATCCTGTACTGGACTTGTAAGTCAAAGTTTGAACCTTTTGTTCTAACAGATTTCTAAAACAACAAATGCGTCACAAGCTGGAAAGATGGCCAGGAATGGACCGTCTGTTGCTGTGACACTGATAGCTGCAACTCGGCTTTGGGCATCCATGTGACCTTGGGTGGACTCCTGCTCATGTTGGCTGGGTGGATTTTGTGACAAGGAGCCCGAGTACGACTTTTCCCAGTAATCGATCGAATATCTTTTCGGTTTATTGATTTGACGTTTACGCGTGGGAAACTCTGCTGACTTAATAAATCAGTCTTAGACGCCCCGATCGGAAGCTGATAAGAGGAGAACATGGATCATGACGTGGGTACGAAAGGAACCCGATAAGAGTCAAATCTCAGAATCCGAACTTAAAACGTCAAACAAGCATACTCCAAACTTCAAAAATTAAGCTAACTGAAGGCCAAATGCCACATAAAAGCCTAAAATAGTAGAATTAACAAACACTAAGTTTGGAGGAAATTCGCTTATCTAAGCCACTGATGTCATTGTTTGAGAAAGCGCTCTTATCGTAAGGTAAGCGCACGGAAGCACTTCTTAAGGACGTAGGAAGAATCTGGCCGCACTGTATAATTCTTATCCTTTGGGAAACCATGTCAACAGGTTGGTTTTCTGGCTCTTGGGCACTTATTGTTATCTGAAGTCAATGTGGGCTATTTGAAATCAACAAGCTTCGATATTGGCTTGCTCGACTGTAATTCTCAAGTTTCAGATCAAGCCACGCTCATCTTCCTAATCGACAATTCCACTATCTGGCAACTTTGGCTCGCTCTCGGACTCCTCGCTTTCCTTATCATCCTTGCCGTCACTCCCTGTGTCTTCAGCGGAATCTACCTGGTGCACTGCGCTGTTCTCAAGTACCAGAAGAACTGCCGGTTCAAGCGAATCGCGATGGAAGAACTCGAAGCTCATGTTTCTGTTCCTAACTTGGTTTTGACTCGTCAGTAAAATCTTGGAATAGTCTATTTCAAATCTTGGGAGTCACTTGGGGAGTTGACCGGCTGCAGAGAGCATCGGGCGCGACGTTTAACGGGGTAGTAAAACAAGCACTAAAGTGGCAAAAATGTTTAAGAATGTGATAAGAATCCTTATTTCACGCCATAGCTGTCACCGCAAAGACCTTGTGGTTCAGTCGGACCTTCCCACAGCCATGATTCCAAACCTCTACTTGCTCTCCTTCCTTTTAATCTTCTCCTCCTCGCTAGCCTTGAAATGCTACAAGGGAAAGGAGCCCAACTACTCATTAGTCGACTGCCCCGCCGACCACAAGTTCTGTGCTACGCTCTATGCTGGTGAGTAAACGTCTGACTGATTCTCGTGATTCCTCCGTTTAGCCAACAAGACCCTTTCGAGAAACTGCGATGACATTAAGATGTCCGTGTGCTCGGTGAGTCAAAAGTTCTAACAGCGTACCAATATGCTAGTTTCAGCAAAACGGAGTTTTCGAGCTTCCAAGAGGATTTGTGCTTGAATGCTGCTCCAAAGACGACTGCAACTGCGGAAGCCCGATTAAGTGTAACTCTGCGATTTCTGGGAAGATGGCTTTGGGAGTAATGGTTCTTGTGCTGCTCAGATTCCTGGTCTGAGGCAAGGCAATAAAGGTTTATGTGAATGTCACCTGAGCGGGACAATAACGATAAGGAGAGGGAGAATGAAGAGGGCGCCGGTCAGAGTTTCAGGTCAGGGTGCATTTTGCCTAGGAGTGCGAGGGAACGAAGCCATGGCTAACCTCCGATTTAAGACACTGGAGACTTTTATACGAATTAGGAGTTAATATTATGGCAATACGGAGTGAGCGGATATGATAATCTGAGCCGATAAGACCTTCTCTTAAAGCGCGAATCGAGCGATGACCAGAGTCACACAACTGAGAGCCAACTTGGCCACCGTTCCATAATTGCAGAAGTCCGTGTTGCAACAGCAAATGTCTCCCAAATTGTCCGATTTCTTGCAATGTCCGCTTCCCTGAAATCTTGAATTATCTGATCCAGATAAGGCCAATCCAAACTCACAATCGATGGACAGCTGAAGGTAGTATTACCAGATTGAAACTCCATAAGCTCGTCCACACAGCCTTTGTAGACGCCACCGTTCACTGAACAAACGTCATAAAACTTTAAGGCTTCCGAAGGCTAGAAAACTCACATTTGCTCGAAAAGCACCATTGGCCAGCTTTTGGGTAACCTGGACTAAAACAGACCTCTGCGCCCAGGACAGTTCCATTGGATTCTTTGACGCAGTCCAGAGCCAAGGTTCCGGAGGTCAGGGTTAACAGGAGAAGTACACGAATCATCTGTAACACCGTGGAACTAGAATAGATCTCTAGGAAACCAGCTTGCCTTCAGCGGACGAAACCCAAATGGCAATTCGAAAGTGAAGAACGTGATTTTATGACATTCCGCCGGCCCATATTCTTGTCCAAACATTTACATAAGTCGGCGAGGAATTTGGGCAAATAAACGGTTTGATAATATTTTCGACTTTCCGAATTTTGTTAAAAGAGGATTAAACTCGTGGCTGAAGTATCTCACCGTGATTCAGGGCATCTGGACCGGTTTAGCGGCGTTAGAGTCATGGTCGCTCTTAAAGTCCAATGTGACTTAAACGTCTCGGAATGTTTAAGTGACAAATTTTTGGCGTTTGGTTTTCAGAAACTAGGAATGAAAACAAGGTAACTCCAATAGGCTAGAGCCAGAAGGCTAGCCAGGGATTAAAGATGTAACGGTCAAAAAAGTTTATAAATCTCCGATATTGGTAGCACACGCTGGCTGAATCTGATGGGCTCTCGAGCGAATATGCCCGTTTGAGGACATGAAGCTTGGTCCTAGACTTCAGCCTATTTAATCTATTTAAACCAGCGTTTTAAAATTAAGAGATTTTGCACAGATTCACATAAGTATCCTAGCGGCAACAAAGACCAGAGGAATTGGCGCCAGACTCATCGATGACGCAGCGTTGCAGTTGTCTCCCTTGCAGCAGCAAATCGTTCCTTGGGAATTCGTTTTGCACTTGTCGCCCTGAAGTCAAAATGACATGAATCACGACTAAAATCCGTTTTTCAAAATCGCATGAATTATGAGTTCCAACACGCTAAAATTTCAGGAACTTCTAAGGAGCCTGAATGCCTCCAAAAACTGCCAACTTACCATAGTAGGACAGGTGTCCACGTCACATCCTTTCAACACAAGTCCTCCCTTCACTAAACGGCATCTTCATATACAAACTGCAGATAAGAAGATGAGACGCTCACGTTGAAGCTTACTACACCACCCGTTCCAGGGCGTCGGACATGGACATGGCGTCGGACGTGGTACTCGTGTCCGTAAAATAGCATTTGTTGGAATAAGCAAAGAACGTTAGGAACACTGTTAGAATATAAACGCGAAGCATGACGAGACTGCTGGCTAGGGAGCTATAGTGCACTTTTAGGACTGGTAAGATGCAAGCAGACGAGTGTTTATCAGTTGCTTTTGAATTAGATATGTATAAACCCGAGGCCTGCGTTATCGCAAGTTCTTCAACCCAGATTGTCGTCCAGAGATATCTACCGCAAAACCATGGCGTTTAGACAGTCCAGAAGGCATCAGAAAATTTTATTTGAAATACTTGAAAGTAGCTGAGAATAAAAAACATCGAAAAAGTTGAAGCTTGAAACAGCTTGGAACAAAGAATCTTCAAACGAACATGCGGACAGCAGCAAATCCAAGAGGAATCAACGCCAGACCCATCGAAGACGCTCCATTGCAGAGGTTCCCCTTGCAGCAGCAACCAGTTCCAACGTAGTTCTTAATACATTTGTCGCCCTGAATTCAGTTTTTCTAATTTTGCTGGCTTCTAGCTTTCCACTTACAATAGAAGGGCACGTGTTGCCTACGTCGCACGCCTTGTTCCAACGTGATCCAGTGACTAAAAGTCCGTTTAAAGAAGCGATTTTATAAAATTTTCCTACGTTCCACTTTGATGCACCATCCATCGGAATCCGGTGGACAGTCCTGCGCGCCTAAATCAGTGGTGCCGTCGCTTGTGTAGCACTGCATGGCGGAGGCGACCGAAATGAGAAGGAGGAGATGAATAAGGGTTCCAAGCATGGTGGCACTGAAATTGAGAACAGAATCTAGACTGCTGATTTCGGGACTGAATGAAGTTGAAAGCGTTTAGGGCCGGTTTTTAACGCCGTTCGGTGACATCACTTTCTGCAGATAGCGCGCTACGTTGCTTTATCTAATCTGAGTCATTCGTAGGAACGTCCATATTAGAAACGTCACCCAAGAACCGTGGGTGCTTGTGATGCTCAGACTATCGTTTTGGACCTGGGGATTTCGAAACTCGATGTAAGGACAATCAGTCTGCGTGGTACAAGCCAATATCCACTCACATCTGATCTCTGATAAGACTTTTACAACTCAGAATGGACGGCCTTGTGATTGGCGAATTCGTCATTCTCATCAGAAGGGGAATGTAAAATTAGTTTCTTTGCGAGGACCTCAAAGATTTGAAGTTCAATGTGCACCAGTTGCTAGCTGAGAAATGCGAGTTGAGTCATGGTTAGTTGCCATTTTCGAAATCCACATAGTGATCATAGTGAGGCGTAGTGTTCAAGAATGCGTATTAATCAATGCAGATAAGACCTTTATAAATCATCGGAAGTAGGACAAGGCTCCTTCACACAGCAACACCGAATGAAACCCGGTATGTTCGGCGCAGGCCTGTAACATCCTTGACCATTTGTGCAGACATTTTTGACATGATCTTCGGATTGGCAGCCGTGTGCAATGAGTTTTGGAAGAATGATGTCTGAAACTGAAATGGTCAATGTTATGTTCTAAGATCTAAACCTTCTTTTTCCAAGATTGTAATTATAGTAACAAACAGGCTTATCGGCGGTACACGTTTCTGGTTCTAATTCCTTCCAAACATGGGTCTTCCGGCAGATAAGGTCGGCCTTCGACCCCGCGATGGTCAGCAGCAGTAGAAGAAGAGGAAGGGTCGACAGTGAAGACATGGCTTGACCAGGAAGCCAATTGCCTGACGGATGTCTTGCCGAGCACTTTTAAGAACGTTTCAAACAATAGAAACAGCAATTCTGTCACACAAGTTTGTTTGCCACGTATCCACGCGCCGCGTACTGAAGGACAACAAGTTGTATTCTTAGGAATCGCAACACAGTGATTGGCATTTTAAACTAAAACGATCACAACTCAATGTCTTAGCGCTATCGATCCTTGCGCCTTAGTCAAAAAAGCAGTTAAGAACGAAAATCGAATTTTTAAGCACAAAAGCTGGACCTCAAATCTTCACAGAAACTTGAGAACGACAGCCAATCCAAGCGGAATTAAAGCCAGATTCATTAGAGTCGCTCCGTTGCAGAGATCTCCCTGACAACAGCAAACCGTCAATGTGGAATCGAAAGTGGAATAGTCAATGCACAAATCGCCCTAAAATCAGAAGCAATTTTTAGATTTTTTTAGGTCACTCACTTGCAAAAGACAACACTTATCATCACATCCCTTTATCCACGGTCCTCCGATCACTAAAATACATTGAATGAGGTGCTTGACTTGATTAAACGATCCTATAACGCTCTTTAAGGCACCGTCCGTCCGCCGAAGACGGGCATTCCATAGTAGTTCCGTCGTTAACGTAGCACCTCAAGGCGGAGGCAGCGGAGGTAAGTAGAAGAAGGGAAATAAGGGCTCTCAGCATGGTGAAACTAGAAGTTGGACGGTTATGAGTAAGCTGATTTTCCATTTCCGGTGTGTTTGTCTTTAGTCTTAAGTCCATAAGTTTCGCCTATTTTTGGTGATTCACTAGTGCACCAAGGTTTACTAGGAAATGTTTACTCGGAGATGCTCTCAAATTTATTGAAGACAAACGTTTAAGCTCTCAAGCCATGTGGACATGAGCGATTACAAGAAGAGTCAACGCCAGACCCATCGAAGACGCTCAGTTGCAGAGATCTCCTTTGCAGCAGCAGACGACTCCAAACGAGGCCCTGATAAATTTTTCGCCCTAAACTCAGTTATCTTTCATTAATCTGGTAGCTGTTCACTTACAATATGAAAGCATTGGGCCGTGCCGCACTTCTTCTTCCAGATTACTCCCCCTAAAAACTACTTTCAACAAGGAAAACTTTTGAGATACCTACTTTTCCCTTTCATGCACCATCCGTCCGCGTCTTCCGGGCAATCCTGGGCGACTTGTTCACGATTGCCTTCGGTTACGCAGCACTGCATATTGGAGGCAATCGAGATGAGAAGAAGGAGAACAACAAGGGTTCGAAGCATAATGGATCTGAAAATAGGGACAGAATCAAAAAATTCAGCTGATCTTAAACGCCGTTCGGTGTCTTCGCCCTCTCTGATAGGACAGGACACGCAACGCCAGCGTGCGAGACCGCACTGGCCAGCAATTGGAGGAGAAGGGGTAGAGCGATGGTATGATGAGTGGCTGCATGCTACATACCGAACGCTTATAAAACCGTTCCAAACAACAGGAACCGAAATTCTACCATATCAGCATGTTTGCCTTGTGCAGGAGCGAAAAAAGTCTTCTTATCAGGCAGCTAAGCACAGAAATCGCTATTTTGTTCCCACAAGATCACAGTTCACCGTTGCGTTTCGGTCAGAACAATAGTTTAAAACCGAGTTCGTGCCGTTCATCCCAAGATGCCGATGCAGAATTACAGACCGTTTACAGTTTATTCTGATCGACAAGCCCAAATTCATTGAGCTTAAAATGTTGTCAAAACTTGGATTAGTTAGAACGGTCTGCAGTCTTCAGATAAACATGCGGACAGCAGCGAATCCTAGAAGAGTCAGCGCGAAACTCATCGAAGCCGACCCATTGCAAAGATCTCCTTTGCAACAGCAAATGGTTCCACTTGAATAGTCCTTGCACGAGTCGCCCTATAATCTCCATTTTATCATCTTTGGATTTGACACTTATGAGACTTACTTGCACAAGGCAAAGATCCCTATCACATCCTTTCACCCAAGGTCTTCCTTCTACTAAATGGAATTTACTAAGCTGGCATTCAAAAGACCTTACAGCGTTCTTTTAAGCACCATCCGTCAGCCATAGCGGAGCATTCTATAGTGGCGTTGTCGCTAATGTAGCATCTCATAGCTGAGGCGGCTGAGGTAAGCAGGACAACGGAAATAAGAGCTCGGAGCATGGTGAATCTGAGAACGTGGCGCTTATGTCGTTTCAGAAGAAATGGACAATTTTAAGAGATTCTAAGAGGCTCTGTTTTTAGCGTGTTTGGCTCTTGTGGGTTGGCACGAATGATTATGAGTCTCTCTTGTTTTCGTGATTCATCAGTTTGTCCAGGTCCACCCAAACATGCTCAGAGGCTTCAACTGTTTACAGTTCATGCTGATCAACAAGCTCAAATTTAGCGAGGTTAAAACGCTGCCAAAACTCAAGTTAGAAATCTTAATCCTTCAGATAAACATGCGCACAGCTGCGAATCCAAGAGGAATCAACGCCAGATTCATAGAAGCCGCTCCATTGCAGAGATTACCCTTACAGCAACAGGCAACTCCAAACTTGTTCTTAACACATTTGTCGCCCTAAACATTGTTTTCTTGATGTCCACAAATTTTCAGCTGATTACTTACAACAGTAGAAGGGCACTCGTTCACGTCACACGCCTTCAACCATCTAGATTCGCTTACTAAATAATCTATTTAAAATGCCATTTTATAGAAAGATCTCCTACCTTTCACTTTGATGCACCATCCATCCCAGCCTGCAGAACAGTCCTGCGGGCCAAAGTCTTTAGTTCCGTCGCTGGTGTAGCACTGCATGGCGGAGGCGACAGATAGGAGAAGAAGGAGAGGAAAAAGGGTCCGAAACATGGTGGATCTGGGAATGATCAAGGTGACTCGGCTAGGGTAATCGGCAACCCTGAGTGTGATGCTTTTATCAGCCTCGTATTTGTCTTTACGTTGCTGACACGGGTGCTGACTATTGTTGTTTTCCGTGATTCACAAGCGTTTACACTTTATTCTCACACGAAATCTGTAGCATGGAGAAATCTTAGGACGTTTGCTGAGAAGTCACGAGTTCTCAACGTTTGACCGCTGCCGTGTCTTCAGAGAAAAATGCGGACAGCAGCGAATCCAAGAGGAATTAACGCCAGACCCATCGAAGACGCTCCATTGCAGAGATTTCCCTCACAGCAACAGACAGATCCAACGGAGTTCGTAATACATTTGTCGCCCTAAAATCAGTCATCCTAATTTTGTCGGCCTTTCAGTTGTCAACTTACAATAGAAGGACATAGATTCAGGTCACACGCCTTTAGCCAGCTTGATCCAGCAGCATCTGAAAATTGGTTTGAGAAGCAAACACATGCAAAAACGTCCTACACTTTGTCTTTATGCACCATCCATCGGAATTCGGTGGACAGTCCTGCGCGCCGAAGTCAGTAGTTCCGTCGGTGGTGTAGCACTGCATGGCGGAGGCGACCGAGATGAGAAGGAGGAGAGGAACGAGGGTTCGAAGCATGGTGGATCTGAACATGGAATCGATGGAATTCTTAGAAAGCTTTTAACGGTCTCGTATTTGCCTTCGCGAGTTGACACGGATGTTGATATCTCTATCGTGCTTTCCCTGATTCAGCAGCTTGTCTTAGGGTCATGCCGATGACTGGGCTATGGAAAGGGTGTGTCCTGGGCTTCTAAGAGCCTTGTATTTGTCTTCATGAGACTGACACGGATGCTACACATGTATCTGTCGTGTCTTCCGTGATTCACAAGCTCGGGCAGCTGAGGCAATACGGCTAAGACCGCCAGTTTATATTTTTTTGACAGTTTACAGTTTATTGTCGACGTATCCCCTGATCACGTCGGCCTTTCGCTGCGCACGTTCCCTCTGGACACGCGGACAGGAGGATCTGCCTTTCTCTTCTGGATTGCTCCGGAAGAGGCCACGCGGGTCTTGCTATCGATGTTCACAGGTGAAGGGGCTTCTGCGCACACGCTTCACCGCACAAGAGAGGAGTCGCCGGGTTTGGATCGAACACGCAAAGCCGACGCACGAACACACTCTTGAAAGCTAGAATTTATCACGAAATTTGGCCGTAGCCTAGCACAAATAATCGGACAATGTAACGCGAGAACAAAACGCGAGAACAATACGCGAGAACAATACGCGAGAACAATCGCGAGGAGCAAGAAAACAAGGGCTTCGGAGTCCACGCCGCGCTTCATGGAAGGTTCTGGAAG
>KN167143.1:76717-104817 GCA_000757745.1 Steinernema scapterisci
AAGACATGTTTGGAGACAGCCTCTAGTACAGAACATCCGTCTGAGCTATTCTAGACATGCGAGCCCTGTCTAGTTGCCAATTTTCTTCTGTCTCAAATCTTCATTTTGGCCTTCAAGCGGCCAGTGGACCGGTCGAAAGTCCGTGTAATCCTCTTATAGCAAACGGCCTGACTCCCCCATAGCCCGGTCGGTTAGAGCGTGGGTCTGTTGAGCCTAAACTCGCAGGTTCGACCCCTGCTGGCGGCCAAGAGTTTTATCCTATAACTTCTTAACAACAAGTCTTAACAACAACTTCAATCAACGAGGACACAGAAGCAGTCAATGGAAGAACGCAATAAGGCTAACAAGGAGAACCACTCCAACTCCAAGCTTGGACAAAACCGCTGAAGATTTCTTGTTTTTGGCTTTCTCCGCAATAGAAGTAGTGATCTTAGGAGTAGTTGTAGTTGTGGTAGTCGTCGTGGTGGTGGTAGGAGTGGTAGTTGTGGTGGGGGTTGCTGTCGTCGTGGTCGTCGTGGTGGTAGTTGTGGTAGTTGTGGTGGTGGTCGTAGTCGTAGGCATCCTATTACATAGCTCACCTCGACAGCAGCAAATTATTCCGTCGACCTCAGCGATCACCAAGTTCAATTTCTTCTCAACACACCTTTCTCCCTAAATTGGAACTAATCTTAAAATGTCAAAATTGCCTTTCTGTCTTACAATAAGCGGACAAATGATCCCTCCACAAGCTCTCGCCACTCCTTTTTGACCGTCTATCATTCCTGAAACGAAGCTTTATGCCGTTTAGGATACCTCCTAACATTACCTGTGCCAGTTACACACCACTTTGGCAAGAAAAATGAGCATGGTTTCGTGCCGTCCACCACTGGGTTTCCGTCATAGGTCACCTCGTCGTAACAGTGAAAGGATGGGGTTATAGGCACAGCCGATAGTAGAAGGATGAAGATGATCCGAAGCATGGCGGTTTGACGAAACGTTTCAGAAGACCCAGCAGGAAACACACTGAGAAGTTTCTTATCTAAAGCCAGTGTTATAAGTCCCTGAATCCTCGGATCTAATCCGCCGGCGATGGAACCGCTTTGTTCTACTAATCGTCTTGTTCGGGTTCAGCTCAGATTTACTGTTCCGTCTTTTCATCTGTGATCGTCTGGTATTTCGGAACGAAGGAATGGAGAGTCCTTCTCTCGCAAAAGTCATTTATTGTCCATTTAAGATCAACGCAAAAATTTACACTGGGAAAAACACAAAAGCGTTAACGGAAGAGCAGATTGAAACCGGAAAAGAGAACTACGCCAGCTCCAAGCTTGAACGAAACCGCAAAAGATTTCTTGTTTTTGGGTTTTTCCGCAATAGTAGAAGTAGTAGTTGTGGTGGTCGTCGTGGTCGTAGTTGTTGGCATCTTATTGCAGAGTTCACCCCGACAGCAGCAAATTGTTCCATCGACCTCAGCGATCACCAAATCTAATTTCTTTTCGACACACTTTTCTCCCTAGACATGAATCTTTAAATGTCAAAATTGCCTTTCTGTCTTACAATAAAGGGACAAACGATTCCTCCACAAGCTCTCGCCACTCCTTTGTGGCCGTCGATCAATCCTAAAATTAGGCTTCATTGTCGCGTAGGATAACTTCTAACATTACCTGTTCCAGTCACGCACCACTTTGGCAGAAAAATAGAGCAAGGTTTTGTACCATCTACCACTGGATCCCCGTCATAGGTCACCTCGTCGTAACAGTGAAACGATGGGGTTGTGGGCACAGCCATAATAAGGAGAATGAGGGTTAGTCGAAGCATGGCGGACCTGAAAACCGAAATAGCCATAAGACAGTTAAAAGGCTTTGAAAGACAGGAGAGAAGCTCGACATTAGCTTGAGCGACATAAGATCCAAGGTTGGTTACGGTCACTAACAAGCTAAGGAACTGACTAACCTGGCTGGAGGACGGCGTTTTATATTCTCGCTCTTCGGATGCAGGATAGGAAGTTTGTCATATCATGTGGGTCCTCAAGACTACACAAAGAATTATTAAGTTGGCTCATGACGACTTCCTATTTTATGGCTTTGTGTTTTCTTCCCACATCATATCTCTATTTCCAGGGTCACTTAATTGATCAAACAGCGGGTTGCGTATACTAGGCTTATCTCGGTGCGTTGGGGAGCAGCACCCGGCTGCGTGCAAAACGTGATATGTAGCTCTCGAGAAGCGACGATAAATTATTAATTCATGGGTTCCTTGGGGTGGTCTAACCGTAATAGCGATGTTTCTAATTCCTAGAGACGTTCGACCGTGCGGCTAGAATTGCCACAACGCCACAGGCAAAGAGCCGATAACACCACCATGGATTTGATGTATGGATTCCTCTACATAATGGTGTTCTGACCGGAGCTGGTGCATGGTACGGCAACTGTGAAACGGATTCTGGACTCTGAGGAATGTGGAAACAACCATTTATTCCTTATCACTTATAGATTACAATCAGCATAAACATCAACATTAGTAAACGTAGGATTGTCCGGCATCTTCTCTAAAGCAAGAAACGAGCGAACACCAGCGACAGGCCTCCAAGAGCCAACTTGGAAGACATGGCTCCGTTGCACTTGTCACTATTGCAACAGCAAATACCTTCATCGACTTCGCCGGCAGGCAAAACCACTTTTTTGTTCACGCACTTCTTTCCCTAAACAAAGCAGCATTATTCAGATTCTTGGCCTGTGATTCTTACAGTAGCGGGACGGATCGAATCTCCACAGTATCTCACAGTTCCTTTCTCGCCGTCGATCTTTCCTGAAATTTTTAAGATTGACTTCATTTCAAGCAACTGGAAACATCACCTGTGGCCTTAACACACCACTTAGATAGACACGCTATGCTAGTTCTTGCCGTCTCCTTCTTCCCATTTACCGTCAGTTCTTCATAGCAGTCGGAAGCCAGGATTGTGGGCACAGCGACAAGGAGGAGAAGTAGGGTGAGACGAAGCATGGTGGATCTGAAAATATGGGCGCTTGAAGACTCGACTTGAAGAGAGCAGCTCTTAACGCATCAAGAGCGACAAGCCAGCAAAAAAGATCCCTTGGTGTTGTGGGTAGTGGATCTGGCTTGCGGTTGAGGATCGGTTTGAGGAGCAGGAGCGTTGGTCGGAGGATCAGTGGGAGGATTTTTTTTTGAGAGACTTTAGGGTCTCAGCTGTTGCACAGGACGCCCTTACAGCAGCAAAGCTTCCCATAAACTCCTGCAATTGTCGTCGACGCGCAGCCGTCGCTCAACTGAAAATCAGTTCAATCTTCATTTTCGGAGTTTAATCCCTAAATTCTGACGTTAATGGCAAACCTCCGCTTATCTTGCTGCATCGGGGTGAACCTAGCCGCTTGCAAAACGTGACGTTTAGCTCTCGGCGAACTCTCGCTGTTAACAGTTTGTGCGTTCTTATTATCTTGATGACCCAATTTTTAGGCTCTTTTAGTTGTAGGGCAAATTCCTATACGTGCTCCCATCCGAACGGCTTCGATTTAATCGAACGAGCCTGTTTTGTAAGCACTAGAAGCACGGATATAATAAGGCAACCGTCGCTTCGGCAATGATTGCGGCGCACGGGTGCAGTTCTTAAACAACAGCTTCATCAACAGTTTCATCTTGTACATAAATCTCTCTTAGAGCGGACGTGTTGGAAATCTAGCTGAATTACTTGCAACTTTAAAAAGAACCTTTTATCTGTTATCGCATAAACATTTAACATTGATCGAAACATCGTTGAAAATAGGCAACCCTGCCAGTATTTCTAAAGCAAGAAACGAGCAATAACCAGCGAGAGGCCTCCAAGAGCCAGCTTCGAAGACATAGCTCCGTTACATTTGTCTTCCTTGCAACAGCAGATGTCTCCGTCAATTTCGGCGAGCCCCAGATTCTTCTGGCCCTTAATGCACTTCTCTCCCTAAAAAGACTTGAATAAATCCTATTTGTTTCACTAGTTTTTCGTCTTACAATCAAAGGGCACACTATTCCACCACAAGATCGCACAGTTCCTTGCTCACCGTTGATCTTTCCTGAAAGTGGGTTTGAGTTTTTGAAACAGAGTTCAAAAGTTACCTGTGCCCTTAACACACCAATTTTCCAGAATAAGAGAGCAGCTTTTCTCGACTTTCGGCGTTTCTTTCTTTCCATTTATTGTAAGTTCCTCGTAGCATTCGAATGCTAGGATGGCGGGCAGAGCCACAAGAAGGAGGGCGTAAATATGGCGACGCATGACGGTTCTGAAAATATGGCACTTGGAGAACTGCTAGTGGACGACGCCTCGCGAAGGTAAGACAGAGCTGGAGACGAACTGAAATCTTTCTTATCCAGCGCCAGTTTTATAACATTCACAAGTGTGCTGTATGGGCGGTGCATCCCGTGAAACTTCCGAGCTACTCAATGCAAATACGGTTTATCTTTGTCATGTGACACTTGTTAGCACAGGCCTCCATTTCTCATAAACTCCCACCGAAGTGCTTCGAGGACGGTAAGTACTTTCTGGCTTGTGGCTCCTTTCCGATCTCTTATCTCCGTACGCTTCATAGTAGAATTAATAAGATCTGCTCATGTAAGAAACATTCATGGACTGATCGATTAACGGTCTGTTTCCAACTAGGAAATTGACTGACAATCTGACAAACTCTGACAAAACTCAGATTTGAAGAAAAGCATATCTGGATGAAACTTTCGGACAGCGATAAGATGAAAGCACAAGATCTTGGGGCACAAGATCTTAATCCAAGTTCAAGATAGGAACACGAAAATTGGGTTTGAAAAATTGCACAACAAAACTTGAAAACAAACACCGTTCAATATACCACAGGCGCCAATCCAAACTGAAACCTGAAATTTGAATTACTTTGTGTTTAAGAGTAGTGCTCCACTGGCGGACCCATAAATTTAAGTCTTGAAATAGTCAACCAATTGCTACCATGATGTTCGCGTTGTCCGCACAGAAACCGGCGCACAGTTCTCCCGAAATTTCCGGGTCCACGGAGATAAGGTGTAGAAGTAAGAAGAAGCTAAGGATTGTTTGAGCAAAACGGGCGGCAGCAATTAAAGCTCACTGATATGTGATCAAAGACTGAAAAATGAGTTAAAGTAGTCGCTCAGAATCTCTATCTCTAACCCCTGAAACCCCAGAAGTCACCAACGACAAAAGAATCATTTGAAGCCGAATTGTCCGTCAGTGAATTGTTTAGGGGCGGCTTAGACCTAGGTCCACTAAACTCTCATTCAACACGAGTCTTACCCAGTATAGTTTATTGCTCCTTAGATGGCATCAACAAGTTGCATGTTACCAAAGATACAAGCTTAGCACGAGAATCAATCCTCCCAAACTCATCCTGACAGACGGAACCCCGTTGCACAGTTTCTTATCACAACAGCACACGTTCCCAGTGAAATTGACGCCTTGCAAATGTCCGCTCATCTTGATGCAGGTGTTATTGTTCTAAAATCGTCAGTTCACCGCAAATCCAAAATCTTGGTGACTTACAATTCCAGCACATAACGCTTCGCCACACGTTCTCCAAATGGCGTTATCTCCGTTCACTGCGCCTAAATCACGGAGATCCACATTGATGCCTAAAACCAGGATCACCTGTGATCTTGACACACCAATCCAGGACGCAAGTTTCCTCTCCACGTTGCTGTTCCTCCTTTCCGTTGATGATCTGTTCTTCGTAGCAGATGAACGCGAAAGAGGAGGAGGCGAGGAGAAGGAGAATCAGGAATGGGCGAAGCCAAAGCATAGAATAACGACTTTCAAATGACCGAATATGGCAATAATGAAATGACCCAACAACCTCATTTGCAAGCACCTAGCCGTTATAAACCCTACATGCTGTTTACACGTTGTCGACACGTGGGGTGACAAAACATGTTTACTGATAAGCGGAATTTGGTCATTACACTCTTCGCGGTTTTGGTCATGCGACAGATGGTCGAGTCAAAATAAGAATTTGAGGAATTTGGGACATTTTCAGCCAGTTTGACAATGATTGACACCTGGCTCGCCGGTCAACATTGATCTGAGGTTAAGTCGAGTCTAATAACTGCACAATCTGTTAGCCAAAGTAGTGAAACGGTAATGAAACGTTACACGCTTTATTAGGTTTGACCAGAGAATCGTCGAGCACACCTTAAGCCAACAACTGAACAAGAATAACCAGGAATCCACCAAGAGCCAATTTCGACGTCGTCGCTCCATTGCAGAACTCCCAATGACAGCAGAGTGTAGTCTCATTGAGCATGGAGTCTATAAAAGTGTTGGTACGGTTTCCCTGAAACCTTGAATTGAGCATTTTGTCGTCTGGGAGAAACATACGTCGCAAGAACAATATACTCCGCATCCTTTTAAAATATTCCTCATGCCGCCTTTTTCGGCTTTGCCTGGATTAGAATACTAAATGTGAAGATCGTTCTATGTTGTGACTTACGAATAGTGGCACACCAGCCAATTTCCGAACAATCCTCTTCCGTAACTTTACCACCATGTTCCTGTTTGTAGCATTTAAAGGAGTAAACGGCGGCCGTGACCAGGAGAACGAGGAGTAACGGTCGGCAGGTCATGGTGGTTCTAGAACAGGGTGCAATAAGTTAAGGTTAGATCAGAAAACGGTGTACGAAAGACAGAAGTCAGGCAAACGAAATGAATTGGAGCAGTGAGAATTCCTGTACAAGCCAGTCCAGCCGCGGTTTCCGCATAAACACCCTTTGGTCTACCCATAAATATGCTAAAGGAGGCATTTACAGCCAGAAAGCAAACTGATCTTCTGTTTGCAAATCTGAAAAGGCGACATTTACGGCCGGAGTTTGGTGTCCAAGACACGAAGCCCTTGACATTTTCGCTGTTTACTTGTCGCAGAATACTGTTCGTGTTGCCCTATCATCACAACACCCCCAGCCGCAAAGGTCAAGAATTGTTTGTATGCTTTGGTTGAGTTGTTCTGAGACTACATTTGTCGCAACATGCCTGAGAGGCTTACTTGTAGTTTCTACACGCGGGATGCATGAGAAGCAAAAGTTGGCAAACTTCAATTACTTCCCTGAGCTCGTGCTGTCGGCGAATGGCTTCTTCGAAACCAGTATCTGGTCAAGTAGCCCTTGGAAAAATCGGTCAAGGAATCGCTGTCCAGCCAGTCACATGCTTCCCGATTCGTTTCTAACCACGGTTTATAATAAGATATATATTATTGTTGAATACAAGCCATAAAGAATCCAGATGCTTAGACCTTCTTGGGAGCACGGACCTCATTAGTCGCATTCAGATGATCCTTGTATCTTGTGACGACCTCACTATGGGGCTGGCTTCCGTCCTCGTCAAACAGATTGTACTCCTTCGCCAAATCCATCGTGCTGAGAATGTGTCCAGTCTTCTCCATTCGCTTCGGATCCGCAGCCAGCGCTACGACACACTTACCGCTGAATTCGATTGTCTCGCCTTTCTCGAAATGCTTCTTCATCTAAACAATCGGAGAGCCAGAAAGTCTTAAGAGCAGCCAAGGTTACCGTATCCGATGCGACCTTCATAATCAGCTCAGTCTTCACGGCTCCAGGCCATAGGGAGACGGAGCAGATGTTTGAGTCAAGAAGCTCGTGGGCCATATCCGCGGCCATCCGGTCACAGGCGGTTTTTCCAACGCAGTAGGCAACGCTGAAGAAATGGGAAATTCCGCCGGCGGAAGAGACGGTGACAATAAGGCCCTTCTTGCGTGGAACCATGAGCCGGGCGGCGTAAACTGAGCAGATGTAGTGGTTCTTGAGACCCACGTTGTTGACTTCTTCAAAGACGGAAGGTTCCAGCTCGTAGAACTTCTGGTTCGCGCCTTTGGCGATGACCTGAAATAGAAATCAAGTTTGGACATGGGGGTTTCTGGAGACGGCTTACCGTAACCGCAGCATAGGCATTATTGACCAGGATGTCCAACTGCCCATTCTGCTCCTTGGCGATCCTCTCGAAGAGCTTCTTGACATCCTCAGGATCCGCATGGTCACAGAAAACGGCAATTCCTTGGCCCCCACGAGCGGTGATCTCGTTGGCCGTTTGCTCCAAAGTCGGTAGAGCAAGTTTCTGAGAAACGTCTTCTTGCCTGGCAGGCGGACGTCCGGTCACGTAGACTGTAGCACCGGCTTCTCCCAACTGCAGCGCGATTCCCTTCCCGATTCCTCGAGAGGCGCCGGTGACAAGGGCGACTTGACCAGAGAGGGGTTTGGAGGACATTCTGGGGAATCTGGAAAACCGGAACCAGTTATGAACAAGCGTTGTTGGCACGAACAATCTGGGCACAGTGCACACGTACTCCTGCTTTATGAACTCTTGGCTACAGACCACAAACTGGAAGACTACAACCCGGAAACATAGCAAGAAAACGCAAAAAAGTCAGTTTTGCATCAGCAAAGCGCTGCGAATCAAAATAACTAAAGTGCTGCGACCCACAGCAGGAAGACCTAAAGTGGGGAATGACACCGACAATCGAATGCGACCATTAATCGATAAAACTCTGTCACTGATTAGCGTTGTTTACAGGTCAACAGGCAAACTAGAAACTACAAGCTATGTGATCCGAAACTCCGCCTGCACCTTCATGAATAGATTTTGGTTTCGCTTTCGTTTCGATACACTTTAAACGATTTGGGTTAAAGATACTATTCAGTCCAAGATGTACAGATTTGGATTCAGAGACGTCATTCCAACTCTTATGCCACCGTTGTTTATCCCCGGCCCGTCAGGAACCTTAAGGAACTTATTCTCTTTATGAGTAACCGATCCACGTCAGGCTCCACGCAAGCGAAAAACAGAAGAAGACAACAGACCAAAACACACTTTAAATGATACGTTTTGAAATTACATTGATGTCATTTTGGGATTGATCACAAGCTTTCCAAGTCTCCTGATGTATTACACAACTCTCCTTTACAGCAGCAAATTTCCAGTTTTCCAATTGAAACACACCGCGAACCCTGAAATCAAACCGTTTAAGCTAATTCAAAGTCTAAAGTAGAAGAAATCTTACGACTTCTTCGCATCTGGTTCCACATCCTTTGATCATTTTATCGCCATCTAAATGTTTAAAACGCCTACGACAAAATTCAGGTTTCACTTACAATAAACCCACATGCAAAATTTAGATGGGCAATGGTGTGTAATTGACCCGTCGGTTGTGTAGCACTTATAGGCCGAAGCAACCGAGACGAGAACAAGGAAAACCGCAGCAAAGGTTTTGAAGTGCATTTTCCTGTAAACAATGATGACCTCAAATGCGAAGATTCGTGATAGCGAAGCACCGATGGTAAGCGGCTCGGTGATCTAAGATGGAAACGATGTCACGTTATATAGAGCCATTTTTCAACCTAACACTTTAGAAACTAATCTTCTTTATGCCAGTTTGTTGGCATTGGTGAGTCAGCTGTGCGGCAAACTCAAAGCTATCAGTGGATGATTTACAAATTTTCTGTTTAGCGGTGCCTATGAAGTTGATAAAGATGAAGATCAAGCGCCAAATGTCATTTCAAGCCGTCATTCCAACCTTACGGCATCGCTATTTATCTCCAATCTGTCAGGAACCTTTAGAAACTGATCGTCGCTATTGATTTTCAGTTCGTTTGGCTCGGATGCGAAGGAAGATTGCACACCATGACGCACATCATATGGTGAATTTCAGGATTAAATTTGTGCCAGTTTGGGACTTAATACAGATGATTCAGGATCCATACAACATTGCACATCTCACCTTCACAGCAAGCAACTGACTTTGTAATGGTCGTTCCCTTAGAATTCTGGCTCAGATTCAAATGTGTATAAAACCCACGATTGGGAAGTTTTCATTTATTGCCCAGCTTATTCTCTAGTTGTTGGTCATTGCATGCTCGTGCAGCCCGTCCAGATCTTTGATTATTGACGCTGGCCTCCTGGCCATTCCTAGCGTTCACCTGACGCTCATGATCTGACAGGAATACCTCTGTTAGCTTATGCAACAGTTATTATCTTTATCGCAAGAAAACTAGGCCTTTGCGGTCCGCTAACAAGAAGATTGAGAAATGAAACCTGAAACATAAACAGCAAGGGCATTGTTTTCACATCGTGAAGGCCATATGCAGGCCAAGAACAGCCATGAGGCCAACGCCAAAAGCCAGAGATCCGGACGCGTTGCACCAGTTGGTGTTGCAGCAGCACTCCGTGATCGATGACGACTTGGTGCTCACGGTGGAGCACTTGTTGCCCTGAAATCATCGAATATTCTATTGATCTTTATGGGAAACTTTACGATGGCTTCGCAATATTTTTCCCTCAGAGGATTGTATCCGTTATCGGGAGTAGCGTGATAAATTCCTGTGCGCACAACGTTGAACGCGTCTGAAACTTTTTAGTCTGACAGTTACGAGACGAGACATTCACCCACTGGTTTTTTTGTAACACCAAACATAGTCGGTGATGTTAGGTTCCGCTTCCTTGATGGGAATAGCACGGTCATAATCATTCGTAAAACAGCGAATGCTCGCAGCGAGAGGGATCATCAGCAGGAGAATGGTCAGAGTTGCGCGCATGGTGGAGCTGAAATCGAGTTGGTTAAAGAGACAAGAAGAGTGAAGACTGAAACAAACCTTCCTAATCTTGGGTTTTATACAGAACATTGAACTGCACCAGTTTCCTAAATGCCAGAAGGCACCTCCCAATATGTTCGCTTAGGCGCTTATCACCAGATCGGAGGACTCTGTCGGCGCTTGTCATCTATGCTTATTACGAGTCATAAGATTTTGAGAGAAACCAAATTTTACGTTTTACGATCTTGTGGAACCACCGCTTCTTATGGAGTCCCATCCTAGAGGCAAGAAGATTCACAATTTCAGGTCTTCGTTACACCGATATTCCGAGAGCCTTGATCTGATTTGGTTGCTGAACACCCGTAAGCACCTGCCAGAATATTCTGGATCAGGAAATACGCATTTCGTTTGCTTTTCGTGGATTCTTTATGATCAGGAAACGGAAATTCGAACAGTTTGCTTAGGGCCTTATCAACACAGATTGAAGAACTAGTTCCTGCTCATGGCGAGTCAAAGGATTTCATGACTTTTTTTATTGACTTCTTATTCTTATTGCTTAAAAACCGGAAAATCCTTATCACATCATAAAGGCTAAGTGTAAGCCAAAAACCGTCATGAGGACAGCGCCAAAAGCCAGAGATCCGGACGCGTTGCACCAGTCAGTGTCGCAGCAGCATTCCGTGATGGATGACAGCCTGGTGCTCACGGTAGAGCATTTGTTGCCCTGAAATCATATAACTGGCTTCGATCTTCATAGGAAACTTTACCAGAGCCTTGCAGAATCCGTCATTCGCTGTTTTAGGGACTCCGCTGTGACCAATCGCAAGTGCATCTCAAATTCTTCGTATAGCAATTAGGGAAGATTCGCTTACCAATCCTTTTGTAACACCACGCATAGTCGCTGTTATTAGGCTCCGTCTCCTTGAGGGGTATGGCATGCCCCCCATTTCCATAAACATTCGTGTAACAGCGAATGCTTGCGGCGAGAGGGATTATCAGCAGAAGAACGACTAGAGTTGTGCGCATAGTAAATCTGAAATTAACTTGATCGAAGGCTCAGTTTGCGTAGGCGCTTATCATCAAACCTAACCGTTAGTGAAGCCCAAACAAAGCTAGAAAAAGATTTTAACGCGAAGCGTTTCGATTCGCCGACGAATTAAAGCTGCGATTTCTGACATACGCTTTTATGGCCATGCTTCGGCAAACATAAGCGACCTATGCGGGTGGGTTTAAACGTTTAAAACGGCTTATAAGATTTATGAGTCAAAATTTCGTTGCGTTAAAGTTTGACAAAGCGAAATTCGAGGAATTGAAAATTGCACAAGTTTCTTTACGGGCGGAAAAAGAGGATCAAAGTGTCATGTGAGCATACGAATTGACTGATTCACGGTTTTTAAGATTTTGGCCATTGCAATTCTGGTTGGTCAAGAAACTGAAACTTGAGAAGCTTGCTTAGGTGCTTTGATAAGACCAGATTGAAGGCTTCACTCGGTGCTTCTCGTAACCTGACATTTTGATGGATTTGAATTCTTTGGATTTTTGGCAGAGTCGATGTCTGACGTTCCTGGTTGTTGTGTCATGTCGTGAGGCTACATTACGTGAGGCTATTACTACAAACAAACGATTTATCTATTAGCAGGTTACATTAAACGCGTAATCATAGAAGTGACAGAAGATATCGTTACACTCAGAAAACAAGTCGAGCCAGAAGAACAGAAAGTCCACCAAAAGCGAGCTTCGTTGCCGTCACTCCGTTGCAGCGATCCGTATTGCAACAGCAGACCTTATTGTAGCATTTATTTTTCTAAAACTGGATGTAAACCGACTCTTGAAAACTCTAACTTACACTATTTGCGCAAGACGACTCGTCTCCACATGATCGGATAGCTGGATTGGCTAAATTTACGTTCTATTGCATGAATTAACGAAGTTTGTGATTACTATCTGTTTTCATGCACCAGCCGCCTTGACAAGGCACTGTCATGTTCTTGCGGTCAATATTATTGTTATCGTAGCATTGCAAAGCGGAAACTGCTGAAGCCAAAAGGACTGCAAGAATCAGGATTTGGCGGATCATGTTGGACGTCTCTGAAAATAGGATAGCAAAGTAAAATCACTGGACGAAACAGAGCTAGAATGGTCTCAAGAGAGTAAATCTTCACAATTGTCCAACAACGCAAAGCCAGCCGTTTTTATGCGGGCGTTTAGGGTCACGCCTTGGCAAACACGAGCGACCAACGCGTGAGGGTTGATGCGTTTTAAACGGCTCATAAAGTTTTAAAGCCAAAATTTTATTGTGACAAAGTTTGAAGAAGCTGTTGCGAAGGTCTCTTGACGGGCGGGAAAATGGACTTAACGTGCCATCTTAGCACACAAAGCCACTCAGTCAAGGGGCTGTAAGAATCGTGACCAAAATGTTATCTGAAAAGTGGTCGTGGTCACAAAAACTTAAGGATATTGAGGGTTAGGAACGAGCTTTCAGACCCGACTCGTTGCTTGTCATTGCTGTAAACACCAGTTAACGACAGTCGGCTCCGGTCAACAGATGACGGAATCTGAGGTTGCCACTTAAGGCAAAAGGTGATTCTTATAGCATCCGGATTAACCCCTTCGTCCTCTATCCCTTCCAGTGTGATCAAGACATGATCAAAATGGGTCAATACCCCAGATCTTTATTAACATAATAAGACCGAACACAGTTAAGATTACAAACACAAATACCCGCTTGAAGCCTGCTTCTGAGTTAGCTGCTCCGCTAACCAATCCAGGCTCTCTCCCAAACCGTTATCTGTTGCGACGCTGGTGCACTGAATCCGCCACTGAAATTGCAATTTTCACATTTCCCATTTGGCTTGAATACTCACCGGATGCTTCAACTCCTTAAGCCTCCACTTCTCCACAATATCGTCCTTGGTCCTGGATCCGGAGAGGTCTGACTTGTTAGCCATAATAAGCACCACGGACTCCTTAAGAGCCTCAGAGCTCATAAACTGGTGCAAGGCTTTGGAGCTCTTGGCGACGATTTCGGGGTTGGATTCGGCAGAGTCGATGACAAAGATGACCCCAGGACAGTTGTTATCGATGTACTGGTCCCAGAGTTTGTAGAACTCGCCTTGTCCGTTGATGTCCCAGATGGTCACCGCGACGCCTTTGTGGTAGACGGTTTCTACGTTGAAGCCTGAAATCCGCACATTCTAAAAAAACCGGAAAATGGTTTTAAATATGCGCTAGAACCCAGGTCTTCTTCGACAACCCAGGATTAGCCATTTATGTAATCAAGGCTCACCAATAGTAGGGACAGTTTTATAGATCTCCCCGGTCTTCCACTTATACAGAATCGTCGTCTTCCCAGCATTGTCCAGGCCAACCATTAGAACCCGGAATTGCGCATAACGAAGGCTATTATAAAGGCTAGAAAGACTGGAAGAGACGACGCCCATCGGTGACACTCATAAGGTGACGCTGAACTGATGGTTTGGGAAGACCTCATGCACACACGTGGCAAATGTGCAAACAACGACATGAATGATGCCACCGGCGGCCACTTGGGAAGAATCGATAATTAGGGTGTGTTTGTTCATTGTGGTCAACTGGGGGAATTCGATATAAGCGGTTTATGAAAATTAGGAATGCATTAGGGAAACGACAAAAAGTGCTGCTGGCTAGAAATACGGAAAAAATACGAAAACAAAAAAGAACCAAGACGAAAATATGAAAGTGGATTCCAACACATCAAAGAACTACTCTTTCTTTATGAACTCTCTTCTCTTTTCTTCGGCCATAGCTTTGTAGTTCAAATAAGTCGAGAATGTCTGCATGCGCTGAAGAGTAGGCGCACTAAGGGTACTCATGGACGTCTGTTCTAGTTGAAGCACAAGATCATTTATGCTTCTGTCAATTCCGTTTTCTAGAGCTGGATAAGTGTTATAGTTCAAACGCAAAAAATTTATAGTACCTTCTCCTAGCGGCTCCGGTTGTTCAGCAGGCTGCTCTTCATTTTCAGGTTCTTGTTTTATGGCTGTGGGCTCCTGCGGACGTTGCACATTTTGAGATTGCAGATCTTGTTCTAAACGCTCTCTGTTGACGGCCTGTGTCGGTTGACCTGTAAGATTGCAAATTAGTGTTGGTTTATTTGATGCCAGTGGTATCGCACAGAATGGGAATTGTGCAGCTAAACCAGCCTTTTTTCATTTTTTTTATTATAGGTAAAATTATCCTACTTTCTTCGGACTGCTCCAGCTGTTCAGTAGTCTGTTCCGAGGCAAATTCTTCCTCTTGAGGCTCGTCGCTTCCTAGTGCCTAAACAAATAAAATTAAGTGTAGGCAACAGCAAATTTGCTTTCTATACCGGGGGTTTGAAGATTTCGGTGTATGCATGCCATTGCTCCTCTTTGGTTGGAAGCAAACTCATTCGGTCCGGAAACAAGTATTGAAAAGCACTCCTGCCTGAAAGAAGCACATAGCTTCTGTCAATTGCGTCACCATATTTCTTACATTGAAATGGTTCGTGGTCTTTTTGAATAAAGAGAAGAACTTGTCTGCATTCATCTTTGGTAAAATTTCCTTTCAAAAATTCAAAATTATGTGGACTATTTTTGGTAAATTGGAAAATATACAAATCAATTTTTTTTGTGGGGATCGCATCTTTCAACCATTTGTTAACCTTTTTTTGTTTCCATGTGCAACAAGCTACTGGCAAACTATCTGAATTCAGCCAGGTTTTGAACTGTTTGTCTGTATGGGTTGTGTCAAAATATTGGTACTTTTGACCATTGAAAGAATTTCGCAAAAAATGATTTTCTCCTTCTGTAGCAGATTCCCGAGGGCCGTAGTGATCGAAAAGAATTTCGGGTTTATCGAACACCATGATGAACACCTTCTTGAACAAGCTGGTAACCGCTGGATACGACTGGACAAGCAGTTTCAGTACGTCCGTATCATCATCAAGAAGAATGAGTCCTAAAACCAATAAATAAAAGATTCGAATATGGCAGCATAATACCTCTAAGATTTGGGTCGGTTTCGGACATCTGACAGGCTTTCACGGTACGATAAAAGCGACGAAAGGCACTAAGGCGCGTGGATTCAGGAAATCAAAAAACGGAAAGTGGAAGAAACGAAACTTCGCAAGTGACCGGCGACGTCGAGCTATGGTTTTTATAGAGGTATTAGGGTCGCTTTGGCAAACACGAGCGCCATGGTATACGGCTTTCGGACAGCTCGCCGAGAATACAATTCGCCGGAAGTCGTGGGTTTAGTCGTGGGTTTTTGGCGTCAAACCGAGCCGTTCTGAGCTTTCTTTTTAGTTGTTTTAGCTAACAGACAAAGTGTTGGGGAAGTTTCAGGCGTGAGGCGACACATTTCTGCAGCGGGGTGTGTAGGGATACGGCTCGGACATTTTTCAATCTGGTTTCGCGCCGTAGGCGCCTGCAGACATGGTGTGTAGGCTTGGAGCGACAGTTCCAGGCCTAGGCGCCACTCCTCTACAGCGGGGATAGTACTTCAGGGCGACACTTTCAAACAGGCTTAGGCTTGAGCTTTTCCCTAGTTTCTGAAGCGCCAAAGACGCTGTGAACTGCAGGCTTCGCAATGCGCACAGGCTTCGTCCTGTAAACAGCCCTAGGCATTAGGGCGTGTAGACGGCACCACATTTGCGAATGTCTTTAGTAACCTTGAACAACTAAAGCGGTGGTTTGGCACATTTTAAGTCTGACCAGGGATGTGCGGGATTCCGTTCCGCTTTACGAAAACCTTCGGAATTTCGAATATTTTTTTCCTTCGCACATCCATAATACCGACTGATCGGGTTACAAAGTTCTAACAACAAAAGGATAGACGGGTGTTTCTAAACAGCTGAAATAAGAACCGTTTTGGAGAGAAATAGAGCGTGCTAGCAGACAGCTACCATTGGTTCAAAACAAAGAAAATGAGTGTTATCAGCTCTGTGTGAAGATGAGTGAGATAATCTGTTGTTTTCATTAGCTTCCCACAGTCGCATGTTTTCATCTTAATTACAAATTACGGGTAAAAGTTATTTACTGGGTAAAGCTAGTTTTTGGGATAAAGAGATAGAAGTGTCTAAAGTTTGCCTGTGTGATCTCTAAGTGTTTCTGAAAACTGAGACAAAATTTTCTCTAAATTGAGTGGTCTTCTGCTTACTTTAGTCACCAAGACCATGCGCCATGAGTCATCCATCCCCTTTAAAAAATTCAGCGACGGCTTTTCCCACACCGCCGTGATGCGTGCTCGTCATAGAGTTAATGTAGTCCTCGCTGTGTCAACAGACCCACGCACAGCTTTTCCAATCAATACTGCGTCAAAAATCGCTTTGCGCTTTTCGTCGATGCGGCGGCTGGTTCGATGAGTGCGCCGCTCGATCATGTCAATCCTTATGAGTATGTGAGCATATGTCGGAGATCTGTGCACATTGTGGTGGGTCCTTTGCCTCTTAACGCTTTCTCAGGCTGCTTGGAGTATAGAGAATTGGTTTCCTAGGAGTCAGATCAGTCAGTTCTTCAGCTAAAATTGTCTATTTTAGCGCCTTGCAAAGATCTCCTACTGCCTCAGCCTCCTAACCTTTTGCCTCTGGTATGACTCTGAAATCCTCATGGACTTAGTGGATCACGAAAGCACATATCTGGATTACGGGGTCAACAGCTTTCTCTTCATTTCTGGCCTTACCTGCTACGTCGTCCTATGGATGGCCACCTTCATGAACTACAACAAGGCGCTCATCACTTTGTACTTCTTTGTTGAGGTGGGTTCCTCAAATCTCAGCTATCTCCTATGTGCGTCAGCTTTCAGGCTGAACAGATGGGTACTACTATGTTCTACCTGATCGCCACAATTCTTGAGGAGTTGGATGGAGGAGACGGTAAGATCTCAGGCCAGGAATTGGGCTGAATGACGGTTTCAGGTCTGTACGTAGCCTACATTGTGGTCCTGTCATTCTGCATCTTAGCGAAGCCCTGTTACGTCCTGGTCTTTTTCAAGTACTACAGGTATCTGTCGTTCAATGAGCAGTACGGACTTCAGATCACGACTTCTGTTAGGTAGGACAGGCAGGAGAGGATTAGAATCCAGGTATGATTGGATTTCAGAATGTCAGATTTGTCCGAAGATTGCAACACTGGGATGTTCCCGCCGGTGCCCGCCAGTTGAGATTTACAGCCTTTCTAGCTAGGATTTACGGGTCGAATAAATGCAACGTCTGTTCAAAAATAAAAGTTTATATTATGCGCCTATATACATTTATACACCATTTTCATCTCTCTCATCTTCTCTCCTCGACCTTAGGATCCTCCACTCCCAAGCCATGACCGACTTAAGGCGGCGGTCGCTCATAAAGACCATATTCAGCACACATAGCTATAGGTCCACCTCTCGGAGCGATGTCGTGCGAGGCTATGGGTGAACCATGGACTTCTGGGAAGCTCTGCTGGCACATCGGTTCCGCGCTTCCTTGTCTGCTGACAGCGGGAAACAGAGGCGTTTGGAGATTCCTCTGAGTGGGTTGAGGATTCCGCAGATGACGATAGTAACGGAAGTACATTATGGCGAAGAAGAAATCGAAGAAGATGGTGATGAACAGGCCTATCATGACGATCACTTTCTCGGCTGAAATTGGGTTCATGAGAGACTGAGCAATGGGGATGAGTTTTACCGTTGTTGTAGACCGGGAAGCATTTCAGCACTGTCCCGATATTGGGAGGAGCGGCCACGGCATTGCCCACAAAGTTGAATTCACTGGAACCTGGGCTTCCGTTGTCGTCGGTGACCTCTGAAAATAAGGGAACTTGAGTTACAAAAATGACGTTTTCATTGCCTTGTTCCTAACGTTCCTTGGCGCCTCTTTGCCCCCTTCAACCCTGCAAACCCCAGTCGTAAACAGTTTATGCTCCTAAGGACAGCTACTTGTCACTCTTCCCAAATTAAGATAACGTCACCAGATAAGATCCAAACCACTTTTTGAACGCTTTTCCCACTTCTGAACTTTGCTTCGATCACATGCTAAGATGACCTAAGAGGGCAAAAAGTGGCGCCATGGGAATCTACGTAGATTTTGCATGATTGCGCTATGGTTCCGCTTGGGTGATAAGACTAAAAAGACGTTTTTTTTGGAGAAGATAAGGGGTCTTGTGAAGGATTTGGTGTCATGGTGTTCCACTCCTAAGATCCGGGTAAGTGGCTCTGACTTTGAGCATCGAGTCCAACATCTTGGTTCCCGCGGAAGCAGCAAATGACTTTACCTAATCTACAATGTCCCAAACCACCCGATCTAACTGATAACAGCTTCCCTGATAACACCTGTGGACAGGCCTATAACTGTCTTAATGCGGTCAGAAACCACAGTAACAGCGGTCTTAAACAGGTGATGAAATCATTGGCTTATCACAAGATTCTATCTCTAACGGTCAATCGATTTCTGCAGGGTTTGTGTACTTGGTTCTTAAGAGGATTACAAATGGGAAAGGATTACTTCAAGGGTCTTTTCTGGGTCCTGTCTCAGAGGTGTTGGCTTGGATTGGTTCATAGACTATTTTTAGGACCCGGTAGGTCTATGACCGGATTCTTAAGTTAGTAAATTGGCCGTTTTTTAAATTTAAGAACCTTATAGATCAAGATTAACAAACCCACCTCTACACCTGTTCATGACGGACGTGCCAAAAGCTGCCAAATACGCACAAGTGACGCCAATCGTCAAAAGCTGAAACTGTCGTTTCACCAAAATCACGTTTTTCGTCAGGATTCCTCACCTTGAAAATCGAGAAAAAAAGTACAAACTCTTTCCGCTTGTAGTAGAAAACGGTAGCCAGCATCATCGCATAAAAGCAGGCGCTGACGACCAGATAAATCATATGGAACCATGTCACCGCGAAGAAGCCAAGGACTTGATAGAAGATGAACTCTAGCAGGGCTACGAAGGTAATGTAGCGGATTTTGACCTGAAGACATAGGGCTTAGGATCGGCGGCAAAGGTGGCGAGTTGGGTCAGGTTCGTAGTCGGCTAGGACCCAGTGATTCAGACCCGAAACCCGTGACGTAGAAGGGTACCGAGTCATTTTTATAGCCGTAAATTCTTGTTCAATTTTGATCTACGAAATTCTCAATTTACGTCACAAAAGGCGCTTTGAGTCATTGGGCAAATAGGCTGTAATGGTTGTGTACAGCTTGTGTCGTGATGGGATTGGTGTGTTTGAGGATGGATCTTAGAAAAGGGCTGATTCGGGGATCTTCCGGCAGGTTCAGAGGTTAAATTCAAACCGTTATCTGGCGCAGTGCTTCCATTGAAAAAGTTGGCCAAGTTAAACTAAGAAATGGCGTTAGGAAAAAGACAATTGTGGCCAGGGAATCCAGCTTTATATTGTGCCGGGTACCCTAAGAGCCAATTCTGAGAATCCATCCTGTAGCCGGTTGCGCAGGTGGCAAACCTCAAAGTCATTGGGCAGTGCCTCAATTCATGTCTCCTTTCACGCCGATACGCAATGTTGGTTTGATCCCACTTATCCCCATCTTTCGGAATCTATCTCGACCCGATCCCATAGCCAACTCCCCAAAAACTTACCAGCGACCTCAACGGCGAACAACAGAAAGCGAAGCAGCATGCACACAGCGTGCAACAAGCCATGTTCCCAAGACACGAATCGCGGTCGTCGCAGCACAACGAGAAAGAGAGGCAAACTGAAGCGAAACCCGCGGCTCCGCAAGGTGACGCCGCTTCTTTCTTATCAGCCGAGCTGCCCGCCCGAGCGAGAGCAACGACGCCAGCGCTCTAAACCAATTCTGTGTGGCGAGCAGCGCTGCCTTTCTTGGTTGTCGTCAGGGGGAAGATGAGGGCCCCGTGAAGAGGAGAATGTGGCTTGTACACACACGGATGGATACAAGTCGGTTCTTGGACGTGTGCTGAGTCCAAAAACGACAAGAATCTGAAGAATCTACGTGGGCTTCTTAGGTAGGACAGGTAACCGTTGGGTAAGCAAAAAATAAGCTGAATGACACACACTGAACTCCGTAAATAGCCCCGGTCAACAAGCGGAGATCGAACGGAAGCCACAGCCTTAGATAAGAGGACGTCTGACTTGTCCAAAACCCCAAAGAACGACCAGATTTACCCAACTTCCCAGACTACGATCGGTCATTTACGATCAGCGTACCTTCCGCAAACATGAAAAACCCATAAACGCACTTTATTTGCCCGTTTTCTTCCTTAAAGTGCGAATTTGAGAAGTTTTACGTGTGAAGACCGCACGGTAAAGTACGTTTATGGCTGTCTTTGTGGTTTCCTTAACGGAAAGAAATTGTAAAGGACAGATTTTTTGGTGTTTGTTTAGCTTTTTAGGGTTATGTGTTTCCGAAAATATTTTTGTTAGTTTCGACAAATAGATTCAGATCGAAAACATGCAGGGAATGTAGGTATTTTGGGTTCTGGGTACCAAAGAGCGCCTATAATCCCCGCGTGCATTATAGGAATGTGGAGGGGAATTGATATTTTTGGTGAAGGGAAAAGTGGAGACGGGGTTGAATCATTGTTTGGAGAATGGCGGCAGCACAAAAGAGGTGCAAACAGTGGGTGACTCCTGACAAGGATTCTGCTGTTTTGGGGATGGAATCACGGGTTTTAGATTTTCGGATCGCTGCACAGTCCTAAGATCACAGTTCAGACTTGAACTTTTGCCTAACCTTTCCAACCCATTCCATCATGTTTGCTCAGCGACCCTAAATATTTGGGAATCAGCTAAAACAGATTAGCATTTTGCAGCAATGTTTGATTAAGCACCATTTTTGAACTTTTTACGCTGATCTCTGGCGTTTTCGGCAAGTGTGGAATGGCACGGAGTGGCCTAACGAGAAGCTCAAACATTGAAGATGAAAAATGGCCGGGATTAGACGTGAAAATGATCCTAAATGGGCTAGAACTACCGTATACCAAAGCCGCCCTCCAATTCCGACCAGTCCTCCACAAACGAAAAGATGGAAATGAAGCGATCCGGAGACGTTCTGGTCTGTTAATGAGACTGTAAATACCGACCGGACGACATGATGAGATAGCTAATTAGTGGATAGACATGTCTGGGATGGCCCAGTTGGTCTGAAATCGATGAAACGGTGTCTGAGATCCACATATTCAGGCAGCGGCTTCACATGCAGAACTGCAACGCCCTTGAGCATTTTTGAAAGCGCCCGACTCCTCAAATCTGGTTTTCGAGCCCGAGTACGTTTGGCATAGCCCTGGGGACGACCAGAAATGACCATCAAACCTTGGCTCTCCCCACCTGAGAACGTTTGACATTTGCAGCGACGCGACGATTCAAAACTGGGTCTCGTCTGGAAATTCCTTGCGCGGTCTGCGATGAATTCGTTTTCCGACTGCTTCCACTCATTTTCATGGGATCGTTTGGCGGAGACCGGTCGGTTGTCTCCTTTTCGTGTGATTGTCTCAATTGCTTTCCACTTTTGTCTAAGTCTGCGTTTAGGTTTTGTTTTTCCATGGTCTCAAGCTCATTTTCACTGGTCAGATTTTGTCGGAGCGGTCGTGTTCCTGCGCCCGCGATTCGCGTCCATTTCATGTCGTTTGTCGTCAAATTTACGTGCTTTTCGGTTCCAAAACTGATCAGAAATTCTAGTATAAGCTGCCTATTCGCTTGACTCTGTTCTACTCATTTTGACGAGAGTTTTATACCTAAATTTACCGATTTTGTAAACCCGTGCGCGTACCTATTTCATGTCACATTGGTGCGCTTTCTGACGTTTATCAATTTATCCCCGCATTCCAGTCTACGCGATGCAAATGCAAACCGTGCGCCAGGGTCCCTACCTGGTCACCGGGACCTTCGAGGAGAACGGCGAGCCGCGCTTCACGTTCTTCGACGCCATGGAGGACACCGAAATTCGGTGCCCGGTGATCGGCGAGAAGCACGTGAATACCGGCGAGTGGATCGACCTGCACATCCTGCGCAGCCCTGGCCCGCGCGTCATCAGCGGCTACCAGGTCGTTGCCGCGCCGATTGAAACAAACTATGATGAGGAGAGGAAGATCCTCGAGGTGAGCTTAATTTTCTTCATGAATCTGAATTATAGAATTTTCTTTCAGCTCTACGCACCGGTCTACTTCCCGGATGCGCGACGCCTCGTTGAGTCGAAGGGAGGCGTATATTTCCTCCACAGCGACACGCTGGGGAATATCGGAATGCTATACGACAGCTCATCGCGGGATATCGTCGCGAGCCTGTGCGGCCGGCTGGTCATGGCCCACATCCATATGTAAGTTCTCCTTTTTCTATCCCTGCATAATTCTCATTTTCCAGGCCAATGACGTACAGCCACTACGACGTGTACGGGTGCCTGTTCTGGGTCAAAACCCTCCTGAACGTGGTTCCTCCGGAGCAAGAAATGGAGCACAGGCACACGAAGCTAGGAGACCGTATCGCAGAGCTCCAACTCGAATTGGACGAAAGCCAGGACTTGCGCTATTGAAATTGCTCTGTTGTTTATTATGTCGTCAATGAATTTCTTTCTTATGTTTCTTGAGATTATTGGAGCCGTCTGAAGCGGAGGCCTTGGCCTTATTGATGTTCATTGAATGTATTCACCTTTTAGAATGTGCTGAGGGTCGTGTCGAGAGCGCGATTTCCGATGTTCAGGAGCGCAAACCGACCAGTCTACAGTAGCCCTGGTCAAGTGGAGTGAAGTCACACTCCTGAAGTCACACGCGCCGTCTAGTCTGGACCTGGTCTTGGTTTCTAGACGCGCTCGTCTGGATTCACTGAAGAACGAGTGGACAACACAACTCCGACCCCGTCTATGTCTGGTTGAGTCATTTCCAAGCACTTTGCTTCTCATTTTCGCTGCTTCGTCACGTGCGAGTCGGTCGTGATCGGAAAACGCTATTCCTTGGCCTGTGATCCTGTTTGTAGATGTCCATTTCGTCCTCGAATTCCCCAGAAGACCTCCAAGTCTTGGTTCCGAACGTGTGACGATCATCGGAACGTTCAAATCTTTGTTCTCGTCGCGAGATGTCAACGCTGCAAACAGGAGCGACTTGCAAATCTTCCATTTTCGAAATTTTCCGATTTCGTCGTGTTTTTTTAGGTTCGTGTGCTCGCGTGTTCCAATGTGCGCGTTGTTATTGGCTGCTTTCACCTCATTTCCGCGGTCAACAGTGTCAGACATCTGTTTCGAATCTAGCTTCAACGTTGTTTCCAGCTCCCAATGCGCCTCACTGACCTTCCCCAAGGCCGACAGTGCGGTCTCAGCGCGCGCTTCCTGGCAAATGCGTGAAATTCGCGGTGTAATCATTATTTGAAATTGCAATGCTTGTGTTTAAACTTCGCGTTGCCTCGAAGTCGTGTTTCGGGTAAAAGTTCCAATTTTAACCCATCTTTAAATTCCAGAGTCCAGTATCGACAAGATGGAACGCGAAGAGAAGGACGCCGTGCTCATCGACCCCATTAAGGCCGGGGAAACGCAGAATCCCGAGCTGATGGCCCACTTCGCCGCGCAATCCGGAGATGGCCGCCTCGTGAAGATGGATGTCGACTACTCCAAGCAGGTCGACGAAGCGCTCCCGAAGGCCGAAGCACTCGCGAAGTCCGGAAACCTGGCTGGAGCCCTCGACTCGCTGGCGTCCCTGGAGAAGCTGTCTCGACTCGGATCCGACATGAAGTCCAACGGCCGCGTCCTCGATTGCATGGTCAGAATGTGCTTCGAGCAGAAGAACTGGCAGATGCTCAACGACACCATCCTGCTGCTGACCAAGAAGCGCTCGCTGATCAAGTTCGCCATCGCCAAGATGGTCCGGACTTGCTGCGAGATGGTCGACAAGGTCCCGACGGAGGATGAGCAAAACAAGCTCATTGAGACGCTTCGGGCTGTCTCTGCTGGCAAGGTAAGTCTTTAAATTTCTAGGAGAGGTGTTTAAACATGATTTCTCTTTCAGATCTACGTCGAAGTCGACCGCGCTCGCCTGACCCGGCGACTGGTCAAGAAGCTTGAAAGCGAGGGCAAGCTCAATGAAGCCTGCGACATGCTTCTCGAAATCCAGGTCGAAACCTACGGAACAATGCAAACGAAAGAAAAGGTAAGAGCTTCTGAAATCCCAATAGATTACTGACGTCAAAATTTAGGTTGAGTACCTCCTGGACCAGATGAGACTCTCCGTCGAGCGCAAAGACTACGTCCGCGCCTCCATCATCTCGAAGAAGATCAGCACCCGCTACTTCGCCGTCACCGACACCGAACACAAGGACTACAGCTACATCCAAGAGCTGAAACTGAAGTACTACGAATACATGGTGAAGATCGGCCTGCATGAAGAAGCCTTCCTGGACGTGTGCCGCTATTACCGCGCCATCCTCGACACGCCGGTGGTGCAGGCGGACTCTGCTCAGGTCGCTAGGGCGCTCAAGTATGCTGTGCTTTTCGTCCTGCTGTCGCCCCACGGAAACGAGCAGTGGGAGCTGCTCCACCTTATCCAGAAGGAGCGCAAGCTGGAGGACGTTCCCGAATACCAGAAGCTGTTGGAACTCTTCATCAACGAAGAAATCATCAGCTGGAGCGGCACGATCATCAAGGATTACGAAATTGTGCTGCGCAGAGGAGAAGGAGCCACTCAAGTAAGTTTTTTGATTTTATTAAGTCGTCTAGTAGACTCATTTTGTCTGCGAGTATGAAGCTGACACGACCGGTCGAACTCATTTCGACTGGCAAATGATCGCTAGGAGTGTCTGACTGGCGAACCCAGACAGTAATTTCGAACGGTCATCTTGTCTAATACGCTGAAAATGATACCTACGTGCAGAATGTTGACACTCAATCCGACCGGTCGAGGAGTCTAATAAGCTCAAAGTGATGTCTAGCTCGGTCTGGCAACCTGCATACGTGCAATTTATAAAACTGAATTTCTAATCAAACCCCATTTAAGGTCTTCTCAGTCGACGACGCTGGAAACAAACGTTGGAGCGTCCTGCAAGCCCGTGTTGGCGAACACAACATCCGCATGGTGTCCAAGTACTACACCCAGATCACCTTCGCGCGCATGGCGGAGCTTCTCGACTACGACGTCACGAAGACAGAAGAATTCCTGTGCAACCTGATCGTCACCGGCGTGATCCCCGACGCGAAGATCAACCGACCAGCCGGAGTCATCAACCTACGAGCTCGCAAGGCGAACATCGAGCAGCTCGACCAGTGGGGCCACTCCGTCCACAAGCTCACTGACATCCTGAACAAAGTTTCGCACCTTATCC
Organism: Steinernema scapterisci; assembly: GCA_000757745.1. Taxonomy (NCBI): domain Eukaryota; kingdom Metazoa; phylum Nematoda; class Chromadorea; order Rhabditida; family Steinernematidae; genus Steinernema; species Steinernema scapterisci. Next base: position 102,517 of record KN167143.1, read on the forward strand.
TGAAGGAAGAAATGGTCCACCGCGAGATGCATGCGAGGGATTGAAAATTGAGATGATGTTTATTTGAAATGTGTAATTTACGTGTGTTAATTTATAAAGAATTCGGTGATGTGTCGGTGAGAGTCTTTTGAATGTTGTGTCGTTCTTGTTCTATTTGTCTAGACGTGGGGTTGGGTTGGTTTCGGCTGGAGTTGGGGTTGGAATGGTGTCCAGGCGATCGGAAACGTTGCTATTGCAAGAGCAAGACTCCCTGTATTTAGATTTTGAGACGATATTTTCAGACGTTGTCTGATAGACTGTTTCATATCTTGTGCCATGGCTGTACAGGTTTATGGAGACTTGTATCGGCACAACTCCAGACAAATCGGCACGTCTAAAAAGCTTTAATGAGACTGACTGTCTCAGTTTTGTCTGTAGTCTACATGGATGGTCAAAAACTCCTGACGAGACAGTCTCATTGGCTTCTGTCACGCAGTGGTTAAAACTGATCATTTGCATTGGGCGCGCCGCGCAAGATCGGTCGTGTTTCCATACAAATGATGCCGAAACCGACCGGTTGTTTGATGTGCGACTGGTAGGAATGATTAGTTCCAGACACGGCCGCCAGGATCCGTCGACGTTGTCTGTCCCCGGCCTGTCTTGTCTACTATTTAGCGTTATAGACGGTCCAGCGCTGTCATTAGACACAGGAACGGCTGTCTAGACCTTGCTTAATGCGTGTTTTGTGTAGACGTTGATGTGTGCATGCTCTGACCTAACCCATCAATTGATATTCGCGTCTACTTATTATGCCTAACAAAAGACCCATTTTCAGAGCCCATGACATGCTCGAAAGGCTCATTGTCCGCAGGATATCACGTCAGTTCTCAACAGAACGTCTAGCGCGGTCCAATGACCCCTTGAAACTTGCGGATCTTGAGAGATTCACGCCAGGTAAGTCTAGACTTTTCATTACCTCTTTTATTAGGGTGTTTAGACAAGATCAGAAACTTTGGAATCGTCGCTCACGTGGACCATGGGAAGAGCACGTTGGCCGACCGCCTCCTCCAGCTAACCGGCGTCATCGACCCGGACGAGAAGAAAGCGCAGATCCTGGACAAGTTGCAAGTGGAACGCGAACGAGGGATTACGGTGAAAGCCCAGTCATGTTCTATGATTTACAAGGTAGGTGGAAGTTTGTGAGAACTGTAATCTAAGCATTATTTCAGGGCCACCTCCTAAACCTAATCGACACACCCGGACACGCGGATTTCAGCTTTGAAGTCTCAAGATCCCTGGCAGCTTGCAATGGAATTCTCCTCCTGGTGGCCGCGAATCAAGGAATCCAAGCACAAACGATGGCGAATTTCTGGATGGCTTTTGAGCACGAATTGGAAGTGCTGCCGGTTATCAGCAAGATCGACTTAACGGAAGCGAAATTGGATCAGGTAAGGAAGCTTTTTTGGGGCAAAATATATGAAGACAGGGACAATTCAATATTGTAACACTGGGATTAAGACATAAATCGTTTATTGGAACGGTTATGGGTGATCAAAGACTTAAAATTTTTCTTCTACGATGAGGACTTCTTTACGTGGCCATTTGAGGTCCTGGAAGCTGGCCGTGTCGTCCATTTCGGTGACCTTCTTCCTTGGGCGATCCGAATTGTAGATTTCGTGGTCGTCCACGGGAAAGCCGAGGGACTCCACGAAGGTTAGGACGAATCCTATCTTTTCGGAAGCCCTGAATCGCCGATTCTGGATTACGCCTCCAGGAAGACGGAGCCTGATCGTGAACACGTCAGGGTCAGCAGCGCTTGGCTCCTCTGGGAGCATCTGCCTCTTCCTCTCGGCTTCCTCAGCCTTGAGACGTTCCTGCCGCTCCTCTTCTTCTTTCTGGCGCTTTTCTTCATCTTCTTTTTCTTTTTCCAAGCGCTCCTTTTCCAGCTTTGCTTCCTGCTTGGCCCGGTCTTCGGCCAGCATCGCCTCGTAGGCGAGTCTTTGCTCTTCGAGGAGCGCCGTTCGCTCCCTTCTTTCAGCTTCATAAGCCGCGTTTGCAGCTTGGTTCGCTTCCTTGATCTCCTGGTTCCGTTCCAGGCAATACAGGAGCGTTCCCTTGGCCCGTTCTACATTGGAGATGCCGTAGATTCGGGCCGCGACCTGATTGACGCTCCTGGGAGCTAGGATCAACAGGAGCACAGAGGAATAGGTCGTGCTTTCCCTGTAGATCCTTCTCATATCGGCTTCAGCCATAAGTTCTTCGAGAAGGATCTGGTTGACCTTTTTGGTCGTGTCCCATCCCCAGACCACGAAATCCTGCTTC
>KN167143.1:112671-128804 GCA_000757745.1 Steinernema scapterisci
GTTTTGGTACTTTGAAATTCTATTTCTTTTGCTTTATATGAACCCACTTTGGCGCGTCCTCAGCTGATTCCCCATCGATTCCTTAACCCCAACCTCTGTTTACCAACAACCTCTTTCCCACAAAACATGAATCATCACCTTATCGTCGATTATATTGCTCCATTTCCACTCCGTTTTGCTCCTCGTATCGCCGCAAACACACCCGTGACCATGTGTTTGTCTGTAGAGGTTTGCCCAGAATTACAAACTATTTGCTAAAATCGATTTTAGTGCTTATTCAAGTATATAACTCCATTGTCCTTTTTCTTCCACTTTGGTATGATCCTTCTTGGAGGCATTGGGATGTCTTCCAAGTGGAATTTTCCGCTTTATTATGCCATTTTCACGCTGACGGTGATGACCATAGGAATGTATACGATCATCCTGCCTCAGAGCTTTGAGAGCGGCAGATTTGAGTTTCAGATTTTTGATTATTTCTTGATTTATCATGTGAGTTTTTTGGGTTTTGGAAATTCATGATTTGGGTCTTTTTAGGTCGTTACTGAAGTCTTAATAGTCGGCCTTCCGTCGGCTTATTTGTTGACCCATGATTACGGTATGTTAGGGATTTGGAAGCTGGAGATGAGAAGACCTGTTTCAGATAAAGACGTGGCTCTAGGAACCTGTATCTGTGGCAGTATCCAGACGTGTCTTATCCTCTTTTTCCTGATTTACAGGAGTTTCAAGAAGAGGGAAGCTGTGAAGAGTTTGTTTAGAGATGTGAGTTTTGGGATCGGTATTAGGGAGTCTGAAGATTTGGATGTTTCAGCTGGATATTAGGGGTTATTCTGCGTACCAGTTTCGGAGAAGACGTTATGGAGAGATCATTTTGTATTAGCTGTGTTTGAGGAACATAAATTTAGGATTTCTAGTTATAAACATGGGCACTTGGGCACGTTTTCTGAGCTCGGACAGGCCTCCACAGGTGCGACAAGTGCTAGAAATGGCTAATAAGGACAAACACCTCAAGGGGGATGCCGTTATTTCCAGCACGGGAAACTTGTTTACCTGAAAGACCTGAAAAGCGCCGCTTTGGAGATTTTCCTCGCACACTGCACTCTTTCCTAGCCTTTTTCCAAGCGCTAATTCCTCCAAGCGAGAAGCAGAAAAGAGTAAAGATTAGGCTGATGGTGAAGCCGTATGAGAGCGAGCAGAAGCTGAAGAGAGTGGAGGGGGAAGACAGTTGCTAAACTTTATTAGCCTTTCCCGTCTTAACATAAAAACACGTATTTCATCACAACCGCAATCATCCCATGAGGCGAGGCTTGTCGACGACATCCGGCTTGCAGAAGACTCTCGCAACGTATCGGATTTTGACCTGGGCAGCGTCGTAAACCACGTATCTAAACCTCGATTTGTTTGAATCTATGAGCCGACTACAAAGACTCACTCATTGAAGGTGTTCTCGCCCTGATAGCTACTGGACACTCTCTTCTGGGCAGTTCCCAAAGGCACAGTGGATCCATTAAGGCTGACATGTTCCTCCGGGTTTGTGAAGTTCTCCCCTTCGAATTTAAAGCTGTCGCAACCCGTCTTCAGTTTGTCCTTGTCGAATCCTTCAGGACGGTAGTCCCTTGCGTCCGCTTTACCCACGGCTACGTCACAGAGGAGAATCAAGTATTCGTCGCGCCCAACTCCGTCCTTGTAGCAGTACTGGATGACTTTGCAGAGCATGTCAGCAAAGTAGATCCCGTTTCCGAATGTCTTCCCGGTCTAAGAACGGCAAAGATTATTGGGAATGAGATTAGGACTAACCCTGTGAGGCGGATCAATCAGCAGTCCTTCTTTTAGGATCCCCTCAAAGCGGCAGGTCTTGCTTCCGTGCAGAAGAAGATGCAGATTCCCCAGATCTGCCTTAAAACCGTCTTCCTCCTCCTGCCGGTTGATCTTGAACACGTTCAAGATATCGATTCCATACGACTTTTGGGTCGTCTTCAGGAAGTTCACGATGACGCTATGCTCTTCATCAGCGAAGCGTAACTCCTAAAACTGTCTTCAGACCCTTTACATATAGTTTGGAACTGACCTGAATCGTGGGCAACCCGGCCAGATCCATCGCGGTCACTTGATTATCCTCTTCAGTTTTGTGTAAAATAACGCTTAGGATCAGTTCTAGCTTAGCCTTAAAAGACAAAAATTCAATCTTATTTCTCCTGTCCAAAGCCTAACCTTGACCTGATCCAGATTGACCAGAGGTTGAGGTGGATTGAAGCGTGACTCGTGAGGAATTAGCTTGTAAAAGCAATTGGATCTGTCCTCCAAGTACTCCAAAGTTGGCTTCATATTGTTCACAAAAATCTGAAAAATTCCTTGTCTTAACTCACTTACATCGACACCGCGTACCTCTCCAAGTTCCAGCAAGATCATAATCGCTGTCTCCACCGCTTCCTCAGAGATGTCCTGAAGACGCCATTCCATTTTCACGTCTTGTGGGATTTGGTAGATCAGCTCTAGAAACTCGTCTACGCCGCCCAAAGCTGGCACTTTGATATCGGATCTAAGACCATAGACTTCGCAACCAACGTTTTGGGATCCGCGGTCTCTTGTTTTTGCCCCAAGCAACCTTTAATCCGAATTCTTATGGGCAGCAAGATAAGGCAGACTTACTTCACAAACTTCCTCTTAGCCTTCGCGAGATCGCAGCCAAAATCCTCCGTCATGCAGCCGCCTTGAGTCGTACCATTTCTAGCCCAGGCGCGAAACAACATGTACCTAAGATCAGGTAACATGAATTCCGAGAAAACGAAGAGAATGAACATACTTGTCCTCATTATCGTGCTTAACGAGCTGCAGCACATAGGTGGAATTTAGGTTGTCCCGTAAGATTGTCTTGCGAAGAACCCTCGAATACCCAATGTCTCCTTAAATTAGACTTGGTTCTAGGTTCAAACCTTTGAAACTCACGGCTTTTGCCCTTCTCGACCAAGACATGGAATAGCTCGTGATCTTCACAGAAGGGGTTCACTGCATATCCGTCCTTGAAGATTCTGTCCTTGTCTTCGGCAGGTTTGTAGAAGTCGTCAGGACAGATGAGGTAGAACGGTTCTTGTGTGTAGAACTCGGGAGGAAGACAACGTGGCAGGGGTGCCTGGTCGAGAAACCGTCTCAAATTGTCGGATGTAGCTAGCAGGTTTTCAGGGATACGTAAAGGCTCGAAGCTGAGTGGCTCATCGCCGATGAAGTAACATCGGCTATTTGGGGAGACCGAGTTTAGGCATTCATAGCGTCTAGTTCGAGGACTGAAATTCAAACAAACAAGTCTTGAATTTGAAGTCTTAAATTGCTTACTTGAAGAAGACGGTCTTGTCCTTCATTCCCGGGTTTCTGGCCTTGCAGCGAGGGCAAACGGACGGTACGCCGAACACAGCAAATTCGAAGAGCAGCTCAAAGTACCGAAGATGATCAGGGATAATTCCGGAGCTTGGAAGACGGAATCCGTTATGGTTTAGAGTCAATTCTGCCCACTGAGCCTTCTTGTTCTTCTTAATGAAGTCAAGAACTTCCGCAGCATCCATAATCCGCGCGTTCTGCGTTTGGAACTGCTGGATAAGATCGGGATCGTCATTAGGAGCTCTCTCGTCGGGTCTCAACTCGCCACCAATCACGTTTGGATCAATGTTTTCGGATCTAAATTGATCATATTAGATAACGCTGGATTGGGGCTAATGTTACCCGTCCTCTGGCCGCTCGGTCTTAATATCCAAAGAGTCAAGAGCAGCAGAAACCTCCTCTAGAAGGACTGGATTTGGCATTGTCACTGAAATTCACATGGGCAAGTTTTGATTAAACCAGATACTCACGTTGACTGATAATGTTCCTGACCGTCTGTTTGTCGTCTTCTCGCAAGGAAGCAAACCCGAAGAAGGAGGACTCGTCGACCAGCCACGATGGAGATACGACTTTAGAGAAGCATCGCGCGTGATACCTAAGGATTCCCGTCAAAAACTTAAATCTGAGAGTTTTTACCATTGACAGTGCTTGGTGTTGTCATACATCCACGTCTGGCCGTACACGCAGATGCGAAGCTCTTCCTGAATCATATATTTTACGGCTGCCTCCAACACATTTTTCAGCTAACCTTGACAATTTCACGCTTACAGCTTTGGCATTTTGCGCGACTTGACGGCGAATACTGTACTCCATACGGAGTGAATCTAACTTAAAATTGATGAACTCAGCAATTATCAGAAATCTGGGAACTCACGTTCAGTGATGCTCCTTCTAATCTCCTGCATCTCTTCCCAAGACAAGAACTCGTAACCTTTTATGGAGATCTCGTTAATCTGAAGTCCCTCGACCTGCGCCATCGCAGTCCAGAAGCACGCGAAATGAAACCTTAAGAGATTTAAGGAACGCTAAAATTGAGGTAGTTAGTTACCAGTTGGGCTCATTATCGCAGTCGTAGTTCTTAGCCGGTTTGTGTAGGCATAGACGCAATTCATTCTAAAGATATTGGTCGTTTAAAATCTAAGACTGGGAAAAATTCACCTTTAAAATATTCTTGTTGCATTTCTTGCATTTCGAGATATTCGAACGACTGCGTTCTACTCCAAAAGGCAGAATTTTCGAGTGCATGGTTGGGTCTAATTACTGAAAAATGACAGCAGCGTATAAGCAACGTATAACGTGATGGAGGTTTCATGATGGCGACAGATTCGAGAGAAGCAGAAGATGGCGACAGAAGCAGTCTTAAAACGCGAAACGCGGTTCATCTTCTTCAATGAGCCATGTGATTGCCACGGGTATTTCGCGAACGGACTGTGTGTGCACTTCCCCGTTCCCTCCCGGTCGCCGTTGCGACAGTTGCGCTCTACTGACGTCAGCTGGTACACGCGTGCAAGATGGTCTTTCGAGGAGTCTTTAGTTTGGGGCGCTTTGGGGACCAGCCAGTTTTTAGCGGCACGCGTGGTGGGAATAGCACGATAGTAAAATATGGGTCCTCTTAATTTTCTAGGATTATTCTAAGATTAACAGGTGTCAGCGCCAGGCAGATGAATAATATGCAAATTAAGCAGCTTGGAAAACCGATCCTCGAAGTCAAGATTCTCGTCGCGGCCCCCACACGTTTACTTCCTTATCATAATATCATGAGAATTTGCCGAGAATCGAATTATCAAATGTAAAATCAAACCCCCCCCCCATCGTCTTTTCTCTCTCCGCCTTCAATGCATTTCTTTAGGTTCGACCGACTTACTCACTAAAATCACTAAAATTTCAAATGATGTTCCCGAGGGGAAGCGCGCGATTTGAACAGTGAAAGATTCGAGACCTTTCCAGAGCTTTCTGGAAAGAAGCGTTTCGCTTATCATCACCCAAAGGCGCACCGGACTACACATGCCGCGAGAGGCCATCTTCCTCGCCCGCACCAGCCGTCGTCAGTGGAGGGCCGCTGGCGGGTCTTGCAACAATCGGGAACACTGCCGCGAGAGAACGGGGAAGTGCAGAGTGCGTTTGCGGGAATCACGTGGGTGGCACGTGGCCTATGAGGGCTAAGGTGAATCCTGGCTGAGAATTCGGCAAACCGCGTAAAGCCAAGATCAGGCGGACTCGATTTCTCAAAAGACGTCCTGTGAGAACAGCCTTGGAGTCTCGGCTGGATGATCTTTCCCGTCGCTTAAACGGCGATAGCAAACAATCTGATTGCGTTTACGGCGGATGCTTGATTGCGAAACACGTAAGAGGCGAATCAGTCCGGCGTTGGGAATGAAACCGGCGAACCGCAAGCACCTAGAGGTCAAAGTCTAAACTAAATGTTATTTCTCCAACACGTTTACTTATCATATTTCCATAAATAAACTTAAGATTGCCATTAGGTTACATTAAGTTATCAAACGTCATATAATGAACCCCCACATCTCCCCCAATCGTCTTCTCTCTCCTCCCTTCAATGCATTTGCTTGGGTTCGACCTTGACTTGCTGAAGCTGTTCAGCGGCTTGGTTCTCATGAAGCGCTTTCCAGGCGGCTTGGAACGTTGCGTCCTTCTCCTCGAGCATCAGAGACTGGTGGAAGCGGTAGTAGTAGAGCGCGATGTAGTAGAAGAAGATTCCAGTGACGCAGAGGGAGACGGCCATAAGGAAGAACTCGTCTGAAAACGTGAATGTCAGTGACATTGTATAGCCAAAGATGGGGTAAAGCTGTTGTGTCATTCTGGCCGAGTGGTCTAAGGCGCTGCGTTCAGGTCGCAGTCCTCTTCGGAGGGCGCAGGTTCGAATCCTGCGGATGACAGACATTTTGTCAAGTCACCACTTATTTAATTTAGACGTTTTTGGACTTTTTTCAGGTTTTAAAAGTTTCAGGAAATTGCCTAAAACTCACTTTTGTTAGCGTGGTAGCAGGTGATTGTGGAGAGGAGACTTGCGATTCCGATCATCATGAGAATCGACGCAAAGACGAACTTAAACATCGCGAATCCTCCCACGGCCAGCATTCGGTGCTTGTGGTATCCGAGCCCATAAGCCAGGATCATGTAGTTTCCAAACCCAAAGAAGATTCCAGGTGTCAGGCACATGACGACGTAGGGCGTCGGGATCATGAGAACGGAGACCGTCATTCCCATGTAGGCGGTCAGGGCCAGGCAGAAGACCAGCCGGGCCTTGTTGAGGTGAGTTATCGAGCGCATCCTGGAATCCTGAAAAAGAGGATAAGTGAGTTTAGAGAGCTGAGTCCGCTTGCCATGAGGACGTGAAAGGCGACAAGTGACAAGCGGGAGACCGGAGGAGGCGCTCAAGCTGACAGCGGAGGAACGCGGCTTGGAGGAGGCGTCGATGGTTCGCCGGTTACCAGGCAACTGGCAAAGGTCTCATTAGTCGATACCTGTTTACTGTTTAAAAATACGCGGCCGATTGGGAGAAGCGCCGAGAAAATGAGCATGCGCAGCGGAGCTCGAGGCCTGACAAACAGCTATTAGAGGGTCGGGGATCAGGTGGAAATGGCTCTGGGAATTGGAAACAGAAAAATAGGAATTAGGAGAAGGAGATAAACAGAAACAAGCTTGCAGGAAAACATCTTTACGTCACGGCTTTGGGAGCAATCCTGCAGATCTTAAAGCTCACTTTGGCCTTTTGGAGTTTCTCGGCTTTTGAGTTGACGGGATGCCTAAGCGAGGAATTGATTGCTGAGAAGGCCGACAGCTGCAAAAGCGGATTAACGCCAGGTGCGCCTTAAGAGGTGTTGAAAAAGGCGCTGCCGTTTCAGTTATGACAAAAGACATAAACAACGAACGCATACTTTGGGTGAAAGAGGCCATATCGAAAGGCGATTTGAGGGACCACGTTTGAGCTCACTGTCCTGGCCTTCCCAATCTGCAGAGCTCCGTTCTCAATCACACCTTTATTCATTTCAAAGCCAGACCCTTTAGGGATCGTTATCATCACTTTCCAATCTCTTTCAGATCTAACATCTCCCTAAAACCCATCCTCTACCATCTTCTGCTCCTCCTCGGTCCCATACAGCTTCACCATCATCATAATCTTCACTCCCCTCTGCTTCTCCGCCTCCACCAGCATCTTGTAGTAGCGATAGAACACCTTCGCCGTCGCCAGATGGACACATCCGAAAATGATCAACATTAAAGAGATTGTCCAATGATAAGGACGATCTCCTTCCGTCACTATAATTCCAGAAATCGAACTTAGCAGAACACACAAACTCACCGAAGTTATTGATTCAACAAACAACGAGCCAAACAGCGACTCCGGTGAATATAGCCACAGCCAGGAGAAACTCAAGCAAGACAAAATTGGCGATTAGGAGAGGACTGGGTCGTTTAAGAGTTAAGGCCAAAGCCGCGAGTGTATAATGGCACGTTCCAAGGGCCAAGCTGATGTTTACCTGGTCGAACCCTTTGAAGTCTGTGGAAAGGGGACTCATGTAACTCATGCGTGTGTGCCACGCGAACGTTCCCGAAAAGCAAATCAGGGAAAGGCTTAGGAAAAGCCAAGCATGGCTGAATTTGACGTCTTGTTTGCAGGAACGGTTGGCTGGGGAGATCTGTTGTATGGAATTCTTAGTTTTGGGCGTTCTCAACAAGGGTACCTTTGGCATATTCTTAGCGTTGGGTGAAAACAGCGGGTAGGAAACTGGCAGAGATGGAAGAATGAGAGGTAAATCTCCAAAGCAGCGCGTTTTAGGTAAACAAGTTTACTGTGCTGGGAATCAAGGCCGTTCGCTTAGGCTATTCTTGTCTTCATTAGCCATTTTTCTAGCCTTTCACTCACTTTGGCGAACTGCGGCCTGTCCAGAGCTCTCTCAGGAAGCTTCTCCACCGTGAAGTCTTTAGCTCACAAAGTACAATTTTATTAGATTTAAACAGAGTTCGGCCATTAAAGATAGAAAGACTGAATTCTCAGATTGCTAAGGTGCTAAGGTCCAAAAGACAAGTGACTGCCCGGCGGACCAAAGGACTGGCGGAGATTGGCCAAAGAGATCCATTAGGACACCGATGAGGAGATGTGAAGAGGAGATGATAGATGAATTGAGGATTTTAGGACAAGCTAAAAGCATTAGACAAACAAGAGAAACGTGGGCTTAGGAAGGTAAAGTTCAGAAAGTCAACTGGGGCGACAAGGGGAACATCATAAGAGATCAGGGAGTAGTGGTGAGCAATTGGAACGAAGACGTCACATATGGATCGGAGCCATCTTCTTGACTTCTCGAGCCTTCCTCTCCGCTTGCTTCTTCTCCTCCTTCTTCATTCCTCGCACCACCAAAATCGAACCCAAACCGATCAGAGCGTTCATGATTCCAAAGCTAGTGAAGAATCCAACAGCGTCGGGGAATTCTGGAACGCCTATTCAGTTGAAACTCGCTAAGGTCGTCGCTTACTTGTGGTCAAAAGGAAGAATACGATCGCCCAGAAGAAAGAGTAGAAAACGAGAAACTTCATGCTCTGGATTCGGAACCGGGGAAGTCCAAACTGGGCCACCATCCACACCATGTACATAACTCCGGTGCATGTAACTGAAAAAGCGTTGTAGATCTGCTCCGATTCGGGCTTCCGAAGATTCAGAGAGATTGCCATGCCGTTCACCATTATGCTGGCCGCGAGAAGATAATAGCCGGCTGCTTCTGCTCGTACATCCTCTTCTGGGTCATCTTTGGCAATGTACCCGAGGTCCAGAATTTCAGAAAACTGAAACTGTAACCAAGACCGAAGTTTAGATCCTAGAAGCTTGATATCTTAGCCACTTACGGGAACCGGGGCACTCTGAGGCTGCTCCTGTGCCTCAACAATGTGCTCGTTAAGCTCATCCTTCCGCCAAGGGTTGCGAAGATACTTGGATAGCATCCTGAAGGACGGTGAGATAGAGGCTGAGGATCTCAATAGGTAAGGAGGCCGGAGCTGGCAAGAAGACCGACCACTCAGGAAGAACCCAGCCAAGCAATGAGGGAATAGCGAGAAGGTGTAGCTTAGCAACTATTAAGAACCACCTGAGATGCCTGGCACCTCGCGTGAGGATAGGGGAATGTAAGGACTTCACGTGAATGTGGGAACCGCGTGAGTTGAGAGAAACAAAATTTTCGATTTTGCGGTTTTTGGTTTCGAAAAGCCTTCAACGCTGCTCCAGAGATTAATGTTCAGGTGGCCGAGATTGGATCAAGTTATTGGACGCGAGGTTGAAGCTCGGATCGCGTTAAAGCCAGTCTCTTATGCTCATGCCTGAACCTTTCTGATCTTAAGCTTTATTCACACTTATGTTAGGAAATCGGACAAACAGCAAACATCAAGTTAAGCTTTGGGCAATTAAGAGTGATTCGGGCCTCTCATCGAAGCTCTCCAGATTGACCAGACTAGTAACGCATTGTATCCGCCTTCACAGTAGCCATGTTCTTAGCTTCTCGCTCCTGCCTCTCCGCCATCTTCTTCTTCTCGTTCCACAATCCAAGCATAGCCAGAACCAAACCAAAAGCCATCAGAGCATACCGAATCACAAATACATCCTTGGAGATGGAGTCGGCTCTCAAAGGTTCTAAAAGCGGCACTAATCTTTCATTGGTGACTTGACTCCCTTGCTTACCTTCTAGATGAAAACTACGAGCCATAGCAAACAGGAGTGCACAGATGTAAATGAAAGAAGCAACAACGGCGGCTCCTTCGCGCCTCCAAACCCAGATCGAGCCCAATATATAGAGGACGCAAGTACCGATAACGTTGCATACACGTGCAGTGTTCCAATCCTGTTCTGGATCCGCGCAACTGACAAGCATCATAATGGTCTTCAATATTATGCTGGCCACGAACAGACATCCCGCGAAGTCGATTAGAATGTTAGCGTCAGGATCGAAGAAAAAGTAGGGTTTGGGGCGAGGGATCCCAAGAATGACCCAAAGTGGTACCAAGCCGTCGGGATTTGACGCGTCTGAAGCATCTTCGGGACACTCCTGAAACGGACTATAAGTGTTCCTGGTTGATTCGGGTCATCGTACCTCAATGACACGCTCGTTGAGCTCGTCTTTGCGGTGACGCCAGGAGATGGGTAGGCACTTGGATAGCATCCTTTGGGGTAAAGCCAAGGCCAAGGTTGTCAGCTGGGGACGGAGCAGGCAAAAGAACCGACCACTCAGGGAGAGCTCAACCAAGGACTGAGGAATTGGCGAGTAGGCGTAACTTAGCAACTATTAATAGCCAGTTGAAATGCCTGCTGCATTGCGTGAAAATCGAGGCAAGTGTGGCCTGCACGTGAATGTGGGACCCGCGTGAGTTGGGACAAACAAGGTTTTGGAGCTTGTGGTTTTCGGTTTCTTGCAGCAGAGTTGTTCATGTTCAAGCTTTAAGCAATCTAAGATAAGGTGGCACCCTAGGAACATTGCACTGACGTTGTGAAGGAATCCGCTCACCATTTTGAACCGCTTTTATCAGGGTCATCTTTGGCAACGGGGCCGGGGAGAAAACGGACCTATCGTCGCTTACTTAGCGGATCCAAGCAGCTCTCTTTGCTAGGAGACGGGAAGATACCAGGGCATGCCAAGAAAGTGATTGAAAGCTAAGGTTATCATTAGGTGCGGAGGGCGCAGCAAGCAAGAAGACTGACCACTCAAAGAGAGCTCACTCAATGAACAAGGGAACAGCGGGCAGGTGTGACTTGGCGACCCCCAAAAGTCAGATGCAACCCTCTGCGCAAGGACGAGAGCAAGTGAACCCACAAGTGGGTGTGGGAACCGCAAGAGTTGGGTCAGGCAAGATGCTTAGGCCTGAGTTCCCAACAGCGTTGCTTGGGGCAAAACGCGGCCAGCTTAAACTCTGTTTTGGGTCTGCATTTTCCCATTAAGAGATTGGTCTGTCGCGCCTCCGGGCACTTCGATAGATACACTTGTTTAGGACAGGGAATTCACTAATTGACACAGTGGGAACATGACTTGGGTCTAAGTAATCGAGGAATCAAAGGTGTTGGGTTGGGTCCAAATCTGGGTGAGGTCAACAACATTTCAAAGTGGGTAGGAGGACAATTAGACGCGATAGTGACATTACATATAGTTTACGGTGATTCCAAGGCGAAAGATTGAGGCCGGGAACACTAGATATGGGTATATGTGGGTTGTTGGGTTCCTTCTCCGACCATGCCAGGCATGCTCTTCATCGGAGCTTTCTTCATGACTTCGCGCAGCTCCCTTTCGGCTTTCTTCTCCAATTCACGCATAGCCAGAACCGATGCCCTAGTGAGCACGAGGTAGCCAATCCCGAAGAACATGTAAAAGCCGATCGAGTTTGTGGATCCTGAAAAAGGCATGATCCTTTCAAATGACCCTAAACTGCAGCTGACCTGTCTCGATTCCAAAATAGATGCAAACGACATCGTAGAATGACCTGAGTGTGCAAATAAAGTTGAGCATAACAAGAGACAAAGGTCCAGTAGGACATCGCATCCACATCAGAAAATACATCAGACTAACGAAGTAAAGGACGATTCCGAAAAACACCAAAAAGCAGAAAGCCGTTCCGTATTCGAGCTTCAAGCATTCGAGGATAACTTCGCAGCCCGACAGAACTGCGCTGGCCATACAGATGCAATAAAAGACCAATTCGGCGCGCACATCAGTCTCAGGAACATCTTCGGTGGTGACGGAGCTGAGGTCCAGAATCACGGGAACCTGTGGTCATATGATTAGAACCAAGGTCCGGCTCTCAGCTACTTACCGGTTTCAGAGTCTTCTTGGTGTTGTCCTGAATAACCGGAAGCTCAACCTTCCGCCAAGGGTTGGGAAAGCCGTTGGAGAGCATCTTGGGATATGCAGAGGAAGTGGCTAATAGCTGAGGTATCGCAGGGAGACCGGAGCGGGCAAGAAGAGCGACCACTCAGGGAGAACTCAGGCCAGAAATGAGGAGTTGACGGGTAGGTGTTACCTAGCAACCGCGGAGAACCAGAAGCATAGGCTCTTGCCCGAGGGGTCGGGCGAGTAAGCCCATATTCAACTGTGGGAACCGCCCATGTCCACCTGGCGAATCTTTTGCCCGCGTCCATAGAAGGCCACCTGACAATTCACCTGGTGACTCCCACGCAAGCCCAGCGGCTGCTTGGAATAGCCTAAAGCCAAAGCCGAAAGCGGACAAATTTTCTCAGCGACTCCCCAGCGGCGCTGCCTGAGGCGAATGCCGGACACCTGAAACCTTGTTTTAGACCTGCAATTTCCCATTAATGGATTAGTCTGTGGCGCCTCCGGGCACCTTTGTTTATCATAACATGTTTATTGGCTATCTGGGTCCAAATCGGGAAAGGGTCCACAACAGGTGACTTGCTAGATTGTCGTATTGGACAAGAGAAACAAATACAAGAACACTGAGAAATTGAGGTTAGAGTCTGTGAATGCCTAGAAGCCATGGGACATCAAGAGGTCAGAAGAAGAGCCAGAACATTTGATGAACGCTTAGAATCTTAGGTTTCGCATATTACGCGCCCCCTTCGACGCCTCCATCTTCGCATACTGCGCGAAATCCTTAATAATATGAACCCTATCTCTCCGCCTCGAAATCATATCCGCTTGAAAGAAGGCCACAAGCCCATAAAACAAGAACAGCACGACGATAACATATCTGGTCGCGATATAGAAGACATACTCCCAAGTGTAACTCTCGTCATAGTTGAAGATATAGATCAGGAGATCTACCGTAGTCTTCACGAAGAGACAGAGAACAAAGGCCATCTGGAGTCTCCCAAATCGATTCAGCATGTCGACTTGGTCTTCAGTGTTGTAGGCGATCAGGATGAGGATGAAGACGTAGAACGGGAAGTAGATGCCTCCGATGAAGTTCTGGTGCAGGGTCATGATCTGGCACTCGCAGTAGATGATCAGGAAGATCGCGATAAGGAAGTACAAACTCATGAAAGTAATGTTCCGGCGAGACCAGGAGAAGTCGACCGTGGCTATGTCCGTCGGTTCCAGGACGTACGGCACGCTGAACTGGTGCTGGAAGGCCACTATTGGTCAGTTGGATGTGAAACAGGATCTTACCTCTCGTGCAGGTGGAGGATCATAGGCTCTGACCTCCAGGATCAGCTTCCTCCGGAGCCAGAATCGGGGTCGCCGGATCCATAAGGGCAGATTCTTGAACTTCATCCTGGGCTTGGGCTTAGGAAGCGAATGGAAGCTGAGAATCCAGGACTACGAATGACCGGGTGGCGTGCCAGAAAGGATTACAAGTAGTCGGAGGTCCTGGCACCTGTGCGCGGAGCGTGGGAGATTAGTTTACGAAGCCAATCATAGCGTGCTATTATGCGGTCGATGGATTTTCTCATGATATTTCGGTGGTCAAATTGGCTTTTTGATTGGATTTTGGTTGGTTGGGATAATCGAATAGAGTGATTAAAAGCGGTGAAAAGGAAGGAAAGAGCAGGAAACTGAGATATGCTGAACTTCAACTGTTGATCTGCTCACAGCATATACGTTTTACCCATGCACAACGAATGTGTCATTCTGGCCGAGTGGTCTAAGGCGCTGCGTTCAGGTCGCAGTCCTCTTCGGAGGGCGCAGGTTCGAATCCTGCGGATGACAGACATTTTTGTCAATTTTTAGATTTTCTGATTTTGGGTTTTTAAAGATTTTTGAGGTGCTGTGCAGGTCCGTTGGTCTCCAACAGCCGAGCTAATCACTAAATCAAATAATGATTCACCTGCCTTCAATTCCATTTTACTATTTCCCTTGTTTTAGTCGCTATTTGGCTTCTTCAGAATTCCTACTTCCGCCTCTTATGCCTTTAAACGCTTCTGATCCGCATCTGGATCCGTTGTCCGTATCTGGGCGACATTGGTTAGCGCTAGCTTCCAAACCTAGATTCGTTGAAACCAGCTCTTGTCCGGGTCGGCTTTCCTAAGTTATGATGGATCTCCTAAGGTCACGCAAGCTACCATAGGCTCTCATAAGGTCTTCTTAGCTCAAACTGGTTCTCCTAAGATTTCATCGGCTTTCTCGAGCTCTCCTAAACTCAAATCAGTTTCCTTAGGCAGCCCAATTTTTATATAAATTTTTATTTTTCAGCTTAAGAAACATTTCTTATTTGAAATTCCAAGATCTTCCCTTAATGCACGACTGTTGGGACGACCTTCCTTTCTGCTGACTCCGACTTGACTTCATCTTGCTGCTTATCGTCCTTAGCGTTGCTCAAAACTCCGTCATTAGCCCAGTTCTTCAGATCCAAACTCACCTGTTTCCAGCCCATTCCAGCTTCTCCCCCTGCTCCAAAGCCTCGTAATACTTCCCAAACATCACCGTCGCATAAACGTAGAAGATGAGCAATCCTGTCACAGCCAACAGCGCTAAAATCACGGAATTCCCATAAAATTTTGGCCAAAAGCAGACTCACGTTCAGCGCGTATTCCTCTATACTGGGCCACGAGCATGTAAACATAGCCCATGCAGACCATGCCGGTGAAGGCGATGGCGAGACAGTGGAGTCGAATATAGGAACCGAGGAACAGGAGAGGATAGAATCGGAGATTGAAGAATAGGGACATGCTCAGAGGGACACAGTGGACGAGGAACAGGATTATGGCCGAGGTTCCAGGAAGATAGAAAGAGCCGGATAAGCTGAGTGTGAGGAAGATGGCGGCAATGTGGAGGCAGATTGTGATCCCGAACAAGACTTGAGCTTTGATTCTTAGGGACGTGGGAGAGCTGGGAACTGGTTCTGGGGTTCTGGAATCTCAAACTTTGGATCTTTGATGGAAGCAACTGACTCACAAGCCTCTCTTCTTGATCTTCTCCTTCTCCAAGTTGACCAGGTTCATGTAATAAGTCAGGAAGAAGACCGCGAAGCACCAAAACACCAGCGCTGATCCGAGCAAAAAACTGATATGCTGTAATTCCAAAGAGTCGTGATTCATCCAGGCCAGATAAGGCAAGAAGTCATATTTGAAGGTTTGCCATCCCAGAGCTATCGTCAGGAGATTCAGGGCCAAGGCTACGTGGAAGAGGGCAAGAGCGCCAATGGCCAGTTTCAGGTTCGAATCTTTGAATAAGGCGTAGGCCGTAGAAATGAAGTAGAAGAATCCGAACACAGAGAGCACGAAGGTGACGTCATGACGGATGTTCCAGATTGAGTAAATCCAGAGGTAATAGGTGACGAAGGATAGGAAGAAGATGGCCACAGCTAATCGAAACATGGGTAAAAACGGCTGAAACAGACAAAATAGGACAGAGAGAACAGAAGAGTAAATATTATGGATGTGGAAGTGGAATGTGGGTGTCTTGTGATGTTGTTTTTGGGTGATTAGGAGAGGGTGAATCAGTTTTTGAAAAGCCGAAACAGTGAATGCGATGTTTGGAATGTGATACTTATCCCATGTGCAAGGCTAAACTGAAGGATCCTCGGTAGTATAGTGGTGAGTATCCGCGCCTGTCACGTGCGAGACCCGGGTTCGATTCCCGGCCGGGGAGTAACTTTCGTTCTTTGTTGTTTTACTTTTTGTCATTGCTTTTGTTGAGTTTTTGCAGCCTGCACATGGCACCCTGCACACTGAGAACCAACTGAGCAGTGAAAATGCAAAAACTTGTTTACTTTCCTGGCATGTCAATCGGAAGTAAACGCTATTGCATAGCATGGTAACTAGTGATCTCGTGGTGTAGTGGTTATCACATCTGTCTAACACACAGAAGGCCGGC